>PYAF01006011.1:284075-307173 GCA_007407185.1 Glycine tomentella | reverse complement strand
GAGCTTGTAAATTGCTTGTAAGGATTGTTGTTGATATAGTGGAACTCTACTCTAGTGTTGAGTAGAAGAAACTGGATGTAGCCTCATAGGTTTTGAGGTGAACCAGTATAAATCTTGTGCTCTTTCATTTACTGCATGTTTGATTAATTCTTAGTTTGATTTCTGAAAATTAATTTGGTTGTTAAGGCATTACAAATCTCGGAGGGTGTTTGAATAAAGTTTTCTTCATTAGTTTTTGATAAAGATCCAAAGGGAAATTAAACTCTGATATTTTACTTGGAAAGAAATTTTGAATTTACCAAGGCTAACCAATTCACCCCCCCTCTTGGTTAAGTGTGAAGTGTTCCTTCATTTTAACAGGCACCACATCTCTCATATCGTCTTTCGTGAAAAAAAGTATAGGAAGCTCTGTCCTGCTACTTTTGCCTTTAAACTTAGGTTGTTCTCTCACTAAAAGAACTTCCTTTAAATACTTTCTTCTTTGGTTTACGGTATCTCCTCCTCCTCCCAAAGCTTTAGAGATGACATTACAAACAAACTCGGGTTCTAAAAACTCGTCTCCATAATCGTTCTGCTTTTTTCTTTTGTCATCTTTCTCTTTCCCAGGTTGGATTTCGTTCTGACGCCCACCTTTACGCTTGTTCTGGCGACCTTGGGTCTTTATCACATACTGTCTTAATCTGCCCTCTCAGACTAACTTTTCAATCGCATATCGGAGATCCTAGCATTGGTCGTAGTATACCCTGGTTCATTATGAAATTCGTAGAACTGAGACATATCTATCCTGGCTTTATTATATAACGGACGAGGTCGCTCCACCTTTTTCATGTCGGTTAAAGCTACTCCTCTCCAGACTTGTGATCGAGATGCATTTAATGGAGTATATTTTTCGTATTTGGCCTCGTATTTTCCTGGCCTGAACTTGGCATCCGGGTTCCTGCGTTGCTTATGACCCCCATGGTGTTGCCTGCCTCTTTGAAGTGGACTCCTTCATCTGCAACTTCTTTCCTTTTCTCTGCCTATCGCATTGGCAATCTCCATTTGCTCCAGCTCTAGATACTTTTTTGATCAAACCCTAAATTCCAACAATGATTTCACCGAGTCTTTATATTTTGATTTCACCAGACGAGATGATCCATCTAACCCAACATAGATGAGGTGGACGTGCACTTTTTCTTCCAATCCCTGTACTTGCAGAGCCGCTTCCTTGAAACAGTTCAGATAACTCTGAAGTGTATCATCGGGTTGTTGTCGTATCTTCCCAAGTGCAAATTCGGACATAGGTTGTTTTTCGCTAGTGGCAAAATTCAACAAAAATTTATGTCCAAAATCTTTGAAATTGCGGATCGACCGCAGTGGCAATGTATGAAACCAAGTCTGGGTAGCTCCAGATAAAGTAGTAACAAGAATTCGAGAAATAATCAGCTCGTCGATTCCTCGAACACACATCTGCATGTTAAATTCGTCGATATGCACTTGTGGATCCTGGCTTCCATCATACTTTGACAAAAGGTACCGTCAAAATCTTCTAGATATCGGGCATTGACAATTTCATTAGTAAAAGGACTATTGTTGTGTTGTCCCCCATCAATTCTTGTTCGATGTGCCGCTTCTGTAATCGGGTTCTGGGCCATTATTGCAGGTTCCTGAACGTCTGGGATCATACCCCTGGCTTGAGCTGCCTGGTTCGCTTCTGCATTGGTAGGTTGGTGTAAAGCTGTCGCTTGTACATGGGCCATGTTGCTAATATCATGACATACCAGGTTATTGTCTCGATATCGGGGTGGACCTGCAGCATTTCCTCGAGATGAATCTCTAGTTTCTAATCGATTAACCGATTCTTTTGAATTAACCAGAATCATGTTGTCTCTGGGATCCACATGCCGATTTATTAGACCAACTGGGGCTTGATTGACCTGTTGATTAATGACATTTAGGGATGGCAAAGTGGGCCAGCCCACCCAAAATGGGCCGAGCTGGCCCACCCCACATAAAAAAATGGGCTGGGCCGGGCTGACGCACTTTTAGAAAGTGGGCTGAAAATCCTGGTCCGTCCCACTTTAAAGTGGGTTAGTGGGCTAACGGGCCATCCCACCAGCCCACTTAAAAATTAAAAAAAAAAAAAAGAGTTTCTTGTTTATATGTTTTCAGTATTAACAATTATTTTGGTGTACAATGTATATATACAATTTAGCAAGGATAATCACTTAAAATTGACTTTTAAAGAGTCTTGCATATGATTTTTAAAGATTATTAGAGGAGGTAAAATTTTCAATTATATAAGAATCATGTAATCATGCATTCATGCTCATTCACAATCGTGGCATGTTCCAACCAAGGCAACATACAAGCAAGCTAGATTTGGTGTTAATATAATAAATCATTTACAATGGACAATCAATAGTTTCAGAAAGCAAAATCATCATGTAGTATTCCCTTAAGACGTGTGTTATATCGCAGAACATGAATAATTGTATTTCACATAAATTGTCCGCACCATACACACGTTTTAATATATTTGAAATGAATTTGGAGGGAAGAAGGTTGATAGCAAATGAGCAATACTTTCTCTAACACACCACACTCTGATACTAGTTAAAATTTGGATATAATGCTATATATAACATATTGATTTGAAATCATCTCTATCAAAATCAATTCTAACTTTAAAACAAATTGACACTATGTCTCTAATCCAGACCCATTCATGACTACAATAATTTCTCGGCTGTACTATTGTAAGATATATAAATAAATAACATTCCAGGATAATCAATTTCACCATCCCTTTAACATAGACAAAATCACAACAATAAGTATAGTAGACTTAAAAACTCGTGCTAAAGTTATTTGGGTGAATTTTAAATACCTTTGTGATTCAATCATGGGCATGCGTGCTGCAATAAGGTCACAGTATATCTTAATAAGATCATATGCTGCCATTGTCTTCTCTTCCTTGACTACATGTTCAACCTGAATGCAGAACAGAAGTCAATAAAAACTTTTGAAATTGAAAAGTAATGGAACCAGGGAATTAAAAAAAAAGGAGAAAATGATACCTTGAACGGGGTCACTGCTGTTATTCTATCCAGCATTACTGCAGTAGCACCATGTAACAAATAACAGCTGAACCACAAGATGAAAACAACTTCATGCTTGAAACTCTTTGAAAGATACATCCCAAGAATGCATAAATCACTAGAACTCTAAAATATCTCTCATGAACTAAGCATGATACAAAAGTGAGGGAACAATTAAACAAAACTAGGATCTGAAACATATATGTAATTAAATAACATACACAAGTGGGAGAACAATTACTGATAGTTTGATACTAGATTAATACATTAAATTAAAGTTAGCAAAGCAACATTCATAGTTCCATACATTAAATTTAAAATTTGCTAAAAACAAGTCCAAAACATTACAACTTTTAAAATGCAAAATGATTAAATTGAAGGAGTAATTGCATCTAAGCATCTTCAACAGCTACTGTATTTGATCCCTTGGATACAGTTGGATCCATATTTAAAGCACAAATATCATCGTCACCATCTTCAGCTAAATTATAATCCAAAAAAATTAGCTAATAAATATGATGATTTAAAAGAAAAGTAATTAGCAATTTAAATTGTAAAATAATGAATTTAAAGAAACTACCATTCTCAGCAAAACCATGCAGCCAACTACGAGTACAAATCAAGGCTTCGACATTTTCTGACAAGAAACGATTTCTATACTTGTTTATAACATGTGATCCAATGCTAAAAGCAGATTTGGAAGCCACTGTAGTAATAGGAATGCTCAACACATCACGAGCCATTATAGATAATTTTGGAAAGCGATTGTAATTATCCCTCCATCATTGCAACACATCCAACTCTTCATAATACACAAAATCTAAGTTTGGCTCATCCAAATAAACATCAAGTTGTGACTTTCCAACTTTAGAAGTAAGTGACTATTATGCATTTTCAATTCCTATTACATATGACAAGTGGAACACAAAAAAATAAAATAAAATCAATGAAGTACACAAGACAAAAAAATAAATACTTACATAATAACATAATAATAATAATTGTATAAGCATGTACTTACACCAAACATTCTTTGATTTATTCCCTTGAGTTGCTTTGACATGCATGAAGTAGTCTGGGGTCTTGGGTGAAGATTGTGAAAAGAGGCATCATTATTAGTGTTTCTTGGGTTTGAATACCTCTCAAAGAGCATGTATAACTTTCTTTGCACGTCTTTGATATTTTCCTCACAAGTAGACTCATTAGTTGTTGAGTAACAATAAGTCAATGAAGTAAACTTAATACGTGGATCAAGAACTGCACCAAATGCAAGAATGGTGCTATACTCATCCCAATATTTGTCAAACTTCATCATCATCATTTCCCCCATACTCCTTATAACCTCATCTTCACTTTGCAAACTCTCAGTAAGTACACGCTGAATTTTCCAAACTTGCAAGAAATATAGGTTGGAAGTAGGATAGGTAGTGCCTGAAATCAAATTTGTAGTATCAAAGAATGGCAACAAGAACTCACAAATTTTTTCTCCTCTTTCCCACTCATCTATTGAAGGACACCACTTGTAATTAGGATCTTTTGATTGAAAATTTCCAAAAGCCCTTTTATATTTGAGAGCACTCATTAGCATCATATAAGTGGAATTCCATCTAGTGGAAACATCTAGACACAATTGCTTCCCACTACCATTAGATTCAAGACCAAGCTGTTGAATACATTCTTTAAACTTTCTCATCCAACCCTTCAATCCCTTCACAGATTTCACGCTCTCTCTAATTTTATGTAAGGCATCACTAGCAACTTTTAATCCTTGTTGAACAATAAGATTTAAAATATGTGTACAACAACGAATATGAAAAAGCTCTCCATCACATAATAACTAACCACTTGTTCCAAGATCATTTTTCAAAATGTCTTGCATGTTATCATTGGAGGATGCATTATCTAAAGTGAGAGAGAAAATCTATTGCTCTATTTTCCAATCCTTCAAAAATTGAAAAATCCTTGAAGCCAAATCAAATCCAGTGTGAGGAGGAGGCATATGACAAAAATTAAGAATTTTACTATTTAACTTCCAATTATCATCAACAAAATGAGCAGTTAAACATATGTAACCTTCAGAGGTACAAGATGTCCATAAATCAGAAGTTAAACATATTCTATTTGGAATGCTAGCCATCATCTTTTTTAGCTTCTCCTTCTCTCTCTTGTAAATGGTTAGGACATCAGATTTTATAGTATTCCTAGAAATAGGCTGTGCATCAGGATTCAAATACTTAATCCAACTTCTAATCTTTCTATACTCAACAACGTTAAATGGCAAATCATGCTCAATGATTGCAGCAGCACACATCTCATGTGACACCATTTGATCTAACTTTGGAGCCTTCAATTTTCCTTGTAAATCTACCATCATTTGACCAACATCTTCAAACTTAATTCCCTTACACTTTGAGATATGACGATTTAAGTGAGATGTCCCATATGCATTACCCCCAATTCTATACTTTTTTTTTACAGGCCTTACACTCTGCTCTTTTTATCCCATCATCACCCACTCCTATCTTATTGAAAAATTTCCAACAATCTGAACTTGTTGCTTTCCTTTTCTTCTTGTTTTTTGTTGGTTCCTCGGCTTGAGATGATTCAATAGGTACTTCAAAATTTTCAACATGTTCATGCTTATTCACAGTCTTAGATTCCATATTACAACTATCATAAATCAAAATTAAATGAAAAACAGAAAATCAACCTCAACACCAGGAATAACAATATAAAATATATCATCTTCAAGAGAGACAACTCACAAATGCAAATGCAGGTGAACAAATTCACAATAAAATTGGTGGATGCAGGATGCAAAGGACCTATAACAATAAACTGAAAAAAGAAATAAGAAAAAAGTGTATAAATATGCTTAATTTCGTTGGATCATCCACTGTTGGTTTGTAAGTCAAAGAGGTGCTCAGGTGCTAGTCTCGGCCCTTACACATTCTTTGCAAGTCAAAAATATATAGATCAACCAAATCTATTCCAACCCATAGTGTTCAATCCTTGACTATGAGAACACAACTAAGTGTAAAGTGATGAGCTTGTGAATAAAACCAAAGGAGGCACAGGGTAGGTTCTGGTAAAGTGA
This sequence comes from Glycine tomentella, assembly GCA_007407185.1. NCBI lineage: Eukaryota > Viridiplantae > Streptophyta > Magnoliopsida > Fabales > Fabaceae > Glycine > Glycine tomentella. Next base: position 300,996 of record PYAF01006011.1, on the reverse strand, counting down.
AGTATTTGGTAAAGTGAAGTATAACCAAATGTCTAGGAAAATTGCCACTATAGACCGAATAAGTGGTAAGCTATCATAACCTCAAAGTAAATCAATGTATAATAATAATTACTCACATTATATGGTCATCTTGGAATTTGTTATGGATTGGAATAGGACCCAACAGAATAACAACTCTCACAAGTTCAGATATTGTGGAGGTTCAAAGTTACGAGGGTTGCCTGAAAGGCCGAAATTAACTTTAGTAACAGCATATATAATTACTCACAAGAGGTCTTAAGCCTTACAATAAAGTTATTCTAAAACAGTGATAGAGCCAACCCAATTTCATCAACCTTTTATAACACTAATGTCATTATAACATATGCGTATTTAATATATCTTGTCATTCTAATAAGATTATTAAATTTTACTAAGTACCCTACCCATTATTCTCAAGAGCATCTCAAGTCTCAACCATGCCAAAATCTTGGCAATTTCAGAAAAAAAAAAAAAAAAAAAAAACGCAGACATTAATCATGTAGCAGTAGCATACTAAGACAAGTGAACAATCTACTTCAGAGCAGTGATCAATTCACCTAACATCTACCATCAATCCATTCCAAATTTATCACCCACATCAACAGAGGTTCATGAAGTGAAGCCCCCGCGTATTTCTCTTTCTGTCTTCTTATTCAATTGGTTTTGAAATACAATATTTTACATTCAATTGCATTGTTTGTTTAAGAGATCAAAATAATACTAATATACATGAACTACCAACAACAAACCAGTCAATGTATTAAACAAGTTAAGACTTGGGTTCCTAAAAAAAAATGTGACTTGGTTCAAAATCACTGTACAACTTGAACACCAGCAGGAAGCAGTAGCAGAGCTCACCGGTTATCGGAGGAATGCGGGAGGTGCAGAGAATGAAGGTGGAACCGTGGAAGCTCGGTGATGGAAGCAGGAAGCCTGAAGGTGGAAGGTGCCGTCACCGCCGTGCCGGAAAAAAGAAGGACGAAGCCGCTGGACGAAGCCACTGAAGACGCTGAAGCTTGAACGGCGAACGCGGAATCGATCTCGATCTCGGGTCTCCCTCTACCTTGAAGCCTGAACACTGGTTGAAGCTCTCTCACAGACTTGAGAGTTGAGACTTCACTGTTCACTCTACCCTGATTCTCAAATCTCTCAATTACTCAAAAAATATCACTGCGCCTCTCCTCTGCCCAAAGCCCCAAATGCACAGTAAGTAAATTGTTATTATTAAATTTTATTTCGTGTGGCACTGCAGTGTGTGTGAGTGTGACAGCATATAATATATTAATATTGTATAATTTTTGTGTGGGTTATAGCCCGATGGGTTATCCTGGCCCGGGCCTGGTTATGGCCCGTATTATAGTGGGCCGGGTTGGCCCGGCCTAAATTTTCTTAGTGGGTTGTAATTATCAACCCAGCCCGCATTTTTTTGTGGGTTGAACGGGCCGGCCCGTCAGGCCAGGCCCATTTTGCCATCCCTAATGACATTCTTGACTGTATCATGATTTTGTTATCCACAGTTCCCATTATGGATCGGGTTTTCCATATTTTTGAAACATTGCTCCATGAACTGCATACGTTGTTCTTCGTCACACCTCCACATCGTATTACGCTCCTCTATCTGGAGCATTATACTTCTGATATCCTCTTGTCTTTGAAGGGCATATCTCTTTTCCATGTCCTCCATTCCAGTCAAAATTAAACTAAGGACGTTGTTCATGAGACGCTCAGTGGGCTTCGAATTAGGAGGTACAGTTACCACTGGATGACGAGTTTGGTCCAAGCGGTAAGCGACTGAGGCTGCCTGTATCGTCGGAGCAGGAGAAGAGGTCGTGTCTGCAACCTCGTCACTAACATGTACTACGTCATAATTCACCATATTTTGATTTGATATAGGCAACTGGTTTGTCCCCTCCACTACAAGATTAGGAGGTAATTCCCCTCTTTCGGCTGAATCGGAACGTGGGTGTATTATCTGATTACTTCTCGTGTTTACCATCGTAAACCGTGGGATTTGAAATTTATGGTCCTCACAGACGGCGCCAATGTTCTGTTTTTATGAACAGAGATGTCTAACAGAATTGCTAGCACATTGATGTTGGATCAAAAGCTCTCTCTAAGGTATTTACGAGAGAAATACCTCTGGGAATGTTGATCACTATGCACTTTAATACCGGCCAATGAAGGTGAGGTGTGTGCACAGTGCTAATGAAAAAGTAGAGTAGAGAGAACGTGTACCTTTCTCCATGAGTGTAACCCCTATTTATAAGAAAGTTTCCTCTAATGTTCGCTGATGTCTCCTTCTGGTTTACTCAGCTAAAATCTCTAACTATTGAGATCACGATATCTATCTGTTGTGATCCTCTTCACCAGTTGTTACATGCCTAGTTTAGATCTCCTTGATTATTATAAAGATTCTAACATTGGATCCTTAATAGGCCTTTCTGTGATTAACACTACTAGGTCCATATATCGAATCCGTAACAGATAGGATGGCTTCTTTATTGTTAGCTTTGCCTAAAATATATTGTTTCCAATGTTTCTAAATCTTCAAGGGGTTCAAAGTAATCTGCATGCTTATGAAGTATGAGGTCCAGTAAAGTATAAGGTTTTTAAATTTGGTGGCTGGTATCATGGACTAAAATTGAATTAGACAAAATTTTCAGGGAGTTAGAGAGAAAATTCCTTGTAAAATAAAGGTGCATAACAATGAGAAAAGGTTCATTTCTTTGAAATTCATGATATTTTATATTGGAAATCAGATAACATTGCACCCATTCCCACTAAGAGCAGCAAAATGAGCTACTTAAAATGCATAAATTAAGCAATCACATTCATATAGATGAAAAATGCTACGCATATCCTGGATTCATATTGATGAAACCACATTCAGCATGACCATTCCATGAAAAATAATACGTTGTCAACTAAGTTTTCAGCTATATAATACAAAACCAGTGGTGAATTGTAAAAGTCTCATGGGTAAGAGTTTTACCATGATAGTTGCATGCTAAATTAGATTTCAGCAGGCAGTTATGTGAAGCACCTTCTAGCATTGACATAAAATACTGAGAATTTCCAAATCTAAAGTCTCAGTGCAGATTTTGCAGCTAAACCCTGAGGAATTAAATGTTGGTACATATTTTTACAATTTAAATTTAAAGTTAAAATTATCTTCTTATTTTCTCATTCAATTTTATCTCAAGATAAAAACTAGTACTACTCATCATCTTTTCCAATCCTTCTAATTCCTAATTTTTTAGGAATGTTTTTTTACTTGGTTTTTGATTTACATAAGTTGAAAACTCTTTTGCACATTGAAGATTTTTTTGGAGTCAGTTTTATATCTTCCTACAGGGAAACAAACATGATACAACACACAAAGTGAAATATATACAGAAAACAGAATTTTTATTGCTACTATTAAAAACATTTTGGAGCATTGGTGTTCATAGGTTCGGGAATTCTTTGCTACATAGGATTGGTCTAATGGGTTGACCTATCTTGGGAGAGGAGCACAAAATATCCTATTCTACCAGTGCAGTGGATGTTTTCTTTCTAAGGATAGCACATTGTACACTTCAACCTAGGCTACTCTAAAGTTCTCTTCTAAATATATATATATATATATATATATATATAAGTATAGATTGTTTGTAATTTCTTTCTAAGAAGAACTGTTGCTATTTTTCTTCTATACTGTTTTCTGATTCTATGAGAAACTACTGTACGTGTTTGCTGTTACAGTTTTTCTAGTTTTTATCTAACAATAAAGAGCCGAGAAGCATGGCTGTAAATCATGTAAGTCAGCATGAGAGATTGAAAATAAGCTTTATGTACCAAGAAAACCATCATAAAGCTCTGCCATCAGCCCATCACTTAGCATTGGCTATAGTTTTTTACTTTTTGTTACTAACCTCTGAATTACTCTCCTAAAGTAATTCACAATTCACAGCAAGTAATGGCTAATCTTGTTAGGTCAAGACGGACCCTCAAATCAAATGCGGAAGCGGAACAATAAACGTAAGAGGAGAGAGATAGAGAAGAACACAACTAATTTGTTTAACGTGGGAAAACCTTCCTCAATGTGAAGAAGTAAAAACCCATGGGACACTAATCCAGAATCAAATTTCCACTATAATAATAATAGGTTACAAGAGTCAAACTTCCTTAGCCTTTCACTAGGGATACAATCAAGTCTCACCACGTCTGGTGGTATTCAAACTTCTCTAAAAGAGGCAAAAATCAAACTCTTTAGAGTGTTACACTCGAACTCTCTCTAGAGATCTCTCAAATGCAAAGCATAAGGCTTGCTCAAATGTGCTCTCAAGAATGTCACTTGAGACGTCAAATTCTAACTTAATTCTTCCACTGGTCTAACCTACGTCCACCTCAACTAATGTATTTATAGTGGGCCTAGGCCAGCATTGGAGGAGGAAGCCCAATCCAACAATTCTCCCCTACGACATCAATTCGTTGGCTTCAGCATCAACCTGGCATCCACGTTGGCTTTAGCAACAACTCGGCATCTTCAATGCAACGGGTTCAACAACTCAGCACCTTTACAACAATCTTGAAATTTTCTTGCTAGTACTAGCTTAGTCATCATGTCAGACCAATTATGGTCAGTGTGCACTTTGCCAAGTGCAAGCTGCCTATCCTCCATCACATCCCGGATCTAGTGATATCTCACATCAATATGCTTAGTGCGAGAGTAATAGGTCGAGTTCTTCACAAGATGAATTACGCTTTCGTTGTCACACATCAACTCGTACTTGTCTTGATCATAGCCAAGTTCCATAAGGAACTTCTTCATCCTTTGCAAGCTTCAATTGCGGCTATGTACTCGGCCTCGGTTGTCGAAAGTGTCACACACTTCTGCAATCTTGATTGCCAGGAGATAGCTCCTCCTGCAAGTGTCATCAAATATCCCATCGTCGACTTTCTTGAGTCGGAATCTCCCCTTAAATCAGCATCTGAGTAGCCTTGCAACTCGGCTTTACCTTCTCCAAATTAGAGGCATAAATCAGTTGTACCTTGGAGGTACCTGAAGATCCACTCCACTGCTTTCCAGTGCTTTTTGTCGGGGTTCTATAGATACCAACTCACCATTCCAACTGCATATGCCAAGTCGGGTCTAGTGCAAACCATTGCATACATCAAGCTTTCGACGATAGATTGGTACGTGATCGTCAGCATCTCTTCTTTGTCTTCATCAGACCTCGGACACTACCTTTTATTCAGCTTCATGTGCCCGACTAAAGGGGTGCTAACTGTCTTGACTTTGTCCATACTGAATCTCTTCAAAATCTTCTTAACATACTTCTCTTGACTCAGCCACATTAGCTTCTTCTTTCTATCCCGGATTATCTTCATTCCGAGAATCTATTTTGCAGGGCCGAGATCCTTCATCACGAAGGACGAACTCAACGCCTTCTTCAAGGCGACAATCTTTGCTTTGCTTTGCCCTACAATTAACATGTCGTCAACATATAACGACAAAATCAGAAAGTCTTCATTCTCATACCTCTTCACAAATACACAGTGGTTAGCTTCAGTCTCCATGAACTTGTGATCAGTCATGAAGGATTCAAATTTCTTGTACCACTGTCGAGGTGCTTATTTCAAGCCATAGAGACTCTTCTTCAACCGACATACCATGCCTTCGTATCCCGGAGCTTGGAACCCTTCAGGTTGCTCCATATAGATCTCTTCTTCAAGATCTCCATGAAGAAATATGGTCTTCACGTCCATTTGCTCTACCTCGAGGTCCTTGGAAGCCGTCATGGCTAACACAGTTCGGGCCGAGGTCATCTTTACAACAGGAGAGAAGATCTCCTCAAAATCAATCTCCTTCTTCTGATTGCAGCTTTTCACTACAATTCGGACTTTGTATCTTGACTTCTGGCCGTTCTCTTCATTCTTGATTTTGTACACCCACTTGTTCTTCAGAGCTCATCTTCCTTTAGGCAGCTCGGTCAACTCATAAGTCTGATTATCGTGCAAGGACTTCATCTAGTCCTGCATTGCCTTCTCTCATTCTTCTTTTTCAGAGCTTGTTATGGCCTCATCGCAATGCTGATGTATTCATCAAATGGGTACCTTGTAGAAGGTCTTCTTTCTCTAGTGGGGTATCTCGACTTTTCTTCTTCAGCATCTTGAGAATCCGGTTTATCATCCTCATCTCGATCCTCATCATCAACTCGAACCTCAGTGTCTCATCCTCATTAACTTCTTGCTAGTCATCAATCTCTTTATTGATTTCTCCCCCTACTTCAGTTCGAATAAGAGGGACGGGTTCCTCACGTCGGACAATAACCTGAAGGCTTCGACATGTCATGAATGGTCTCATCTTCATGAAAGATCATATCCCGACTTCTTATTGATCGGATCCCAAAGTCTGAACCTAAACTCGATTTTCGGTGAACCAAGGTAAATGCATTCTTTCATCTTTGCATCAAGCTTCGCTCTTTCATCTTTAGGAATATGAACGAAAACTCGGCATCCAAACACCTTTAGGTGATCATAAGTTATTTTCGACCGATCCAGACTTCCTCTGGAATTTCTCCTTCAAGTGGTTGTGATGGTGACAGATTGATCAAATCAACAGCAGTTCTGATGGCTTCTCCCTAGAATGATTTCGACAACCAGACATTGGACAACATACTTTGGACCTTCTCTTCAATAGTCCGGTTCATCCTTTCAGTCAGTCCATTCAGTTGTGGAGTCTTGGGGCGTCTTCTAAAGTCGGATCCCGACTTCTCTACAGTAAGCTTCAAAGGGACCACAATACTCACCACCATTGTTAGAGTGAACTACTTTGAACTACTTTCAACTTCTTGCTAGTCTCCCTTTCCACCAGAGCATGAAATTCTTTGAAATATTGGAGTACCTGGTCTTTTATCTTCAACAAATAAACCCACACTTTGAGTGAACGATCATCAATGAAAGAAACAAAGTATTGAGCTTTGTCAAGTGATCTCTCTGACATAGAGCATACATCAGTATGGACGAAGTCAAGAATATTCCTGCATCGTCTTGGGTGATCCTGTCTCACAAACGAAACCCAATGCTACTTTCCAGCTAGGTAGTGTGTGCAACTCTCCAACACTTGGCCCTTCAACCCGGTCAATAGTTCTTTCTTCTCCAAAATCTAGAGTCCTTTCTCACTCATGTGACCGAGGCGCTTGTGCCACAACTCCAAGCTCGTCCATCTCGGATAGAATTGGCTTCACCACCATTTATCTCCTTGCATCACATACAAAGAGCCTTCTTTCTTTCTTCGGGCCACGACCAAATTTCCCTTGGCCAACTTCCATCTACTTCTTCCAAAGTAGTTCACTAACTCGACATCATCAAGCTTACTAATCGAGATTAGATTCAAACGCATATGAGGCACATGCCTTACATCTTTCAACACAAATTGGCACCTGACTCCGGCTCTTGTTTTTACTTGGAAGTCAGATCTACTTCTGTTCTTAGCAACGTTGGGCCTCAGATGTGTTGGTTACACCTCATTCTCTTTTCCTGACTTTTTCATTCAGGAGGCTGTCAGTCACGGCATCCATCATCAATTTTCCTTCTGGAGCCGAGTTGCTCAGTGTCACTACCAGAGTATCCCAGCTTTCTAGCAACGAACTCAGCAACAACAACGCCTGCATCTCGTCATCAATCTTCATATTGGCTTTGAACAACTGATTTACAATGCCTTTTTAGGTGTTGAGATGTTCAATCATGCTCATGTCGTCCTTGTATTCCAGCTTCACAAGTCGGCGAACCAGGTGTGCTTTGTTCCTGGGAGTCTTTTTCTGAATCATGGATTTCAACTTGTTCCACAATTCATACGCGTTCGTAAACTCAGACATGTGCTCAAAGAGGCTTTTGTCAATGTATTTCTTGATCGTGGCAACCGCCTTACGACTAAGGATGTCCTTTGTCGATTTTGCTAGTCGGTCTCTCATCAAGGACAATGGGCTCATATAAATCTTTGCAGTAGAGATGATCTTCCATCATCAATTCCAATAACTGAAGCTGTTTGCGGTCAGCTTGAACATATCTCCGTCATGAGTTACGACACTGGTCTCCATCTCGTCTCCTTCTTCAGAACCCTTGAAGCTGGGCTTTGATACCACTGTTGGGTCAAGACGGATCCTCAAATCAAATACGGAAGCGGAACGATAAACGTAAGAAGAGAGAGATAGAGAAGAACACAATCAATTTGCTTAACTTGGAAAAACCTTTCTCATTGTGAAGAAGTAAAAACCCATGGGACACTAATCCAAAATCAAACTTCCACTATAACAATAATGGGTTACAAGAGTCAAATCTCCCTAGCCTTTCACTAGAGATACAATCATGCCTCATCAAGTCTGGTGGTATTCAAACTTTTCTAAAAGAGGTAAAAATCAAACTCTCTAGAGTGTTACACTCGAACTCTCTCTAGAGATTTCTCAAATACAAAGCACAATGCTTGCTGAAATATCTCTCAAGAATGTCACTTGAAGCGTCAAATTCTGACCTAATTCTTCGACCGGCTTAACCTACCTCCACCCTCAACTAGTGTATTAATAATGAATGAGTAGATTTAGGGTTTTAGAATCCTCACTGGATCTAGACTAGCATTGGAGGAGGAAGTCCAATCTAATAAATTATAAAATATCTAAGAGGATGCATTAAATATTCTTTGGTTCAATAAGTATTTTCCTGTAAAGGCAGAATCCTATCCTTAAATGGAAATTAATTCTACAATTAGAAAGTGTAAACTCATGAAAGGACAAGCACTCATTTAAAAACTACTCACTTGTCTTAAACCATGGAGCACTTACTAAGAAATTTCCTTAGAGCAATGACCACTAAACGAAACTACCAATGAATACGGATTCCAATTCGCACATTTGTAAAAGTAGCCTAAATAACAAAAGAATGCATGCGATAGGAACAAACTACTTTATTTACACTTTAGCGTGTCGATCCGTCCACAGTCCATTAGCATAGATTTTTGTAGTTAAACATAGAATTCAAAAGGTGACCCTTCACCAAAACAACCCTTGAATTATCTTATAAGAATTAGTAATTAATTAAGCTATTATATTTTTTTTAAAAAAAACGTTTTAATTCTTTCAATTTTTTTTTTTATCAAAATTAGTCTTAGCTTATGTATGTTAAAAACAATCATTTTAGTCCTCATTTTTTATATAATTAGTAAATTGCATTCCTTCTTTTATAAATCTTAAAATGCTCAAATAAGTGATGAAATTCACCCATTACAAAAAATGAGAACCATAAGCTTAAAGACTAAAATCAATTTTAATTCACACATTTTGATGGACTTTTAGGGGAGTCCATTATCAAGTTGCCAATCCTCGAAGTGATGACATAATCCATGAGGCAACCATGATAGCAGTACAAAAATTCTGAGGGGGCCAGTAGTGACTTTATATTATTGGAAATCAGCTCAAAAAGTAACTCAACGCAGGAAATTAGAAGCCTCACATTAACATACAGTTAAAAGATGATCAATAATAAAAACATGGTCCACTGCAACATGTTATATGTTTAATCACAAGTGAAGCAGAAAGTGTTTGACATGGACAACACTCATAATTATAATTATAATATATATACACGCATATATATCTTCAATCAAAATAGCAAAAAGACTTCATCCAGTCACCACCACAAACAGTTATTCCTTCTTCTATCACCTCAGCATGCCCTTAATTAATTAAAAACTTAAAAGAGAATCCTATGTTCATCTGCCTCCTCAGCAATCTGCAGTGACGAAACTGCTTGAGCTGCTACGAGATCAGCAGAGAAACCTGCAGGTCCCCATCCTGCACCTTCATACAGTGGTTCATGCATGTTCTTCTCAAAAGTGTCTGTTGAGAATGACCATTCACCATTTTCAGTAGCACCCCACTTGCAACCATATCTGTATGCATCAGAGACCCAACCCACTCTTTCAAAAGACCATCCGCTGCCGCCATCCAGATGAGGGAAGCAAGCACTTTCTCCACTCATGGAGATGCCGATATTTTGGTTACCATTATCGATCACAACCTTACACGACTCATCCGAGTCTTCACCGAGTAGAACATGCAGAGCAACTGCCTCGGCAATAGCAGCACCCTCTTCGTCGAGCCTCTGCTGCTCTTCTTTCTTTTTCTGTTTCTTTTTCTCCAGTTCAGAAATAATGGCTGCGGAAGTCGCGAGCGCCTTTTCCAAGCGCCTCCTTTTCTTTTCAGCCTGTTTAAGACGATCCAGCTCGTCTTTCACCTGCTTCTTCTTCGCCTTTCTCACATGTTGCCCTTTATTACATGCTATGGTATCCATAGAATTTACTACACCTAAATAGTAAATACTAAAGTGATGTCTTTAAGAATTCCTTCAAGTGAATTTCTTTAGACTGTATACATTTTTCTTTTCTGTAATTCTTTTCCACTCTTTCCCTAATTGTAATAATGCTAAATATATTATAATTAGTTGAAGTATCAAGACTAATACTACTGATATGTTCCGAACCACTACACCCACTCAGGTCTGTAGGAGTACCTCATTTTGCGAACTATGCAATCCCAAACAGAAACAACAGGAGCCAGCATCAGAGAAAATTCATAAGCACTCATATGACTTGGCCTCATTCTTCCTAACTTTCCACAACCCTTGCACTTGCCCATCCTGAAAAAGCCAACAGATCTACAAGACTATTAATAAATCTGTGCGCTGCAATTACACTCTTGTTCAGGTACGCCCTTCCCAACTGCAGAGTAAGCTACATAGAGCATGCAGAATCATCAAAATCTGAAAGTTCTCACAAAAACAAAGAGACATGACTCATTTACAAATACAGAATGACAAGCAGCCCCCAAACAAATAAATAAAAGAAACCAGAAGGCCAAAAAGAAACGTGCAAATCAACAATTATATGAAAGAAATGTCTCAACAACAAATCAAATTTCACAATAAGCTTAGACATCTGAAAACAAAGATTCAAAGAAAGCTATGAACACATTTTTTTTTTACCAGCAAATAAGATATGAACACATAATCATGTGCACAGAAAGATATGGATAAATGAGTTTGATGCCTATATTGACAATGTAAAACATCTAATCACAAAACACCATTTGAATTACTTTAAGATAATTATTTTGAAAGTCAACAAACTTACCATACATGGTGGGTTGTGAGTGAATGTCTGTGTAAATTTCTTTACACTGTCAGAGTGTGTAACCCTTTTCCTCTTAAATTTATATGTTTGTACCAAAATTGGAACAAATAATTTTGAATTTGGTCATATTAAACATGGTTGGACAAAAATCTTCAGAAACACTGCATTTATATACATTTTAAGACTAAAAAAATCATTTTGTTGATTAAAAAAATAAAAAATATAACAGCAACATGACTTAATCAAGTTCAAGAACAACTGAGGAACCAAAGGTATAGGGAGGGATGAAAATGTAACTTAATTTTTATAGACAATAGCTACATCTATATGCTGCATATTCCATTACATATCAGTCTTGAATAAACAATAAACAAATGATTCAAAAGCCGGTAAACAGTAAACACACTGTCCTTATCACATAAATAACAAATCAAACAGACATCCAGTGTCCACAAAGCTTTAACCAAACATGCACTTAAGATATTAGCTAATTCATTCTAATTTCACCATCCACCAATACCACACCCACCTAACAACCTAAACCCAACATTTAACAAGAATCACTAGAACTAATACATATACAATCTGGCTTGACCATAACAAAAACACTCACCAAACTTTAACCAATATCTTCACTGTCATTGATTTGCTGATTTTCCATAAAAGAGAAGAATCCAATGCCCCCATTTTAATTTTGCCTCAATTCTATTTGCAACCATCCCAACACTAACAAATTCATTACCCCTATAGAGACCAGATCCACCCAATTAAGAAGCAACACATCAATGAACTCAATTCAAGAAAAATCCACGAACACCCCATCAACAAAAACTAAAGATCTACCCAAAACACCCCACTTCTACAAAATCAACCACTTCACCAAAGAATTCAGACCCAGATCCAAAATCCCGCAAAATTCTCAATACCCACAATTCATCCGAAAAGTAAAAGAAAAAAAAAACCCACAATCAAAATCAAAAGAACAACAACATAAACGCAAACTTTGAGTCAGAAAACGAAGCATCAAACCTGTTGGAATGGCATAGAGAGCAAAAGAAGGGTTGAACCTTATCAGAGACACAGCTAAAGAGTGAGAGATAAAGCTGAATAGGCAAAAGGGGTGTGTTCCTGGTGACGATGGAATTGGTTGGATCTGAAGGAAACGTAGGTGGGTAAGGAAAGAAAGTGAAAATAAGTTTTTTGCTTTAAGAAAGAGAAAACGGAGGAAAAAGAGAGGGAGAGGGAGAGGGACAATAAAATAACCGATGACACAAGAAAGGAAAGGAGGCGGTCGTGTGAAGGACGAATGAGAAATAGACACGTGTCAAATAATGCCGAAAGGGGATTCTAGATTATCTGTCTTTTCTCATGGTGACACGTCAGGCTTGGGAGGAGTCTGTGTCACAAGGAGTTTGGACCACGTGGCACTATCATGAGTATGATGTATATCGTCAAGGGTAGGTCTCTTAGTGTACAAATTGTAAACTCTCTTTGTTCTAGTAACCAGTGCTAACAAAAACTTAGTTTAATAATAAATAATATTTTCAAAATTAAGTATATTTGAGTCCTTTTATAAATATCAGCTTTATGTTAAAAAACATATTTATTTACTATGTTATTAATATAAAATATTTAATATTATTAATTTGATGGATGAATGATTTTTATTTGAGAACTTAATTTGTTTTGATTTTTACATTTTATTAATGTTTTAGTCCTTATTAGAAATGAATAAATTAATTAAGATAAAAAATATTTAAATTATTTTAAGTGCATGATTTAATTAAATAATATATTTATTATTTTATATAAATAAGAAAATTACATATAATTTTATATTTTAAATATGTTTTTTTATTAATTTTAATATTATTCTCATTTGTGAACTCAGTGTTTTACTTTGAGTATTGTAATTTTAAAAAAACAATTAAAATTTACTTAAACCTTTATAATATATTTTTAATATATTGATGTATTAAAAAATTATATTATATTCATTAAAAATTAATGAATTAAAATATAAAAATAATATATTAAAATTAAATTATAAGCGTCTAATCAAATTATTATTTTTAAAAAAGAACAACACTAAAAGTAAATCAATTGAAAAGAAAAAAATAATATTAAAAGTTAATAAAATCATTGTAAATAATATATTAAAAATTAAAAATAAGTTATAAAAGTAAATTATATGAAGTAACTTATTTGTATAAAATAAGTTATATAAAATCATTGCAATGGGGTTTTAAAAAACAGAATATATATAAATAATCTATACTATTAATAAAAGGAATGTCCTTTTTTTATATCCACAAATTTTAGATAAATTTACCCTTTAAATATTTTTAAGCTTCTACTAGTATTTTCTAATAACTATCCATTACTCTTGCATTGTTAATTTTTTTTTTAACTTTTAAATCCTTTTTATTTTTATTTAAAACATGCAAAGAGGCACTGAATGCTTCTCTCCCACTACTCTATACTATTCATAAATGAAATACCCTTATTTGTGTCTACAAATTTTAGACATATTTACTCTTTAATAATTTTTAAATTTGTATTATTGTCTCCTAATAATTATCCTCTCATGTTATTAGTTATTTTTTTTAACTTCTAAATATTTTTTATTTTTATATTTACTAGCGGGAGAGAGACATTATGTGCTTCTTTACATATTTTAAATAAAAATAAAAAAGACTCGGAAGTTTTTTTAAAAAAACTAACAACATGAGAATAGTGGATAGTTATTAGGAGAAAGTAGTAGAAATTTAAAATTTGTTAAAGGGTAAAATTGTCTAACCATTTTGGATAAAAAAAAAAGAGGTATTCCCTTTATTAATAGGATAGATAAAGGGAATAAGGTGTCTGGAAGGAGTGAGAGGGGAGAGGGGAAAGGAAAAGGCCTTCAAATAGGTATGCATCTTTGCAAAAGAAACTTGCACAATCAAACAGAGGGGAGAAGGTCACATGCTCAAATACAACCTTGTTGTGCAAACCACATATTAGAAGCAAAAACAACAAACGCCAAAAACCAGTGGAACCCCTTCAAGAGATCAGAGCAACAAGCATTGCCCTAAATCCATTGATGGATTTGAGAGCAAGAGAGGAAGTGGTCGAAGTCAAGGATGGCCAACAAAACCCACACTTGTCTCGCCAAATATAGAGACACATTTAACAAATATCAATGGTACCATTAATTATTCTCTCGATTTGTTCAATAATTCTTCCTAGCCCAAAGAAACCAAAAATTGCACCCGCAATGTGACTTCCATAAGAAATTCTTGATCCAAGACTATCATCATTGTGATCAATGCTAATTCATTTAAATTTGTTTTACAACCTTTAAATAATAAATAAAGGTATTTTAATTGAGAATACCTGGTAAGTGGTAACACCTCTTACAACATTCCAACTGTGACCATAAGAACCAATTTTTTAAAATTGACATTGAACCCTTGTTGATTCAAGAGGAGTCATGAGAAGTTGGACAAGGAATCAAGCTTTGGAGTTTTGTGCTTTCAACATACCTCATTTCAAAAGTGCCATGGAAGCTTGAAGATCAATTTGATTCCTGTAAAAGGAAAGAAGTGGTATCTGATAATCCAGTGTGCATATCATGCATATCATTCATTTAGGATTGTTAGATTGAAGGCTAATGCAAAAGCATTTAATAAATAAGGCAGATTAAAATCATGTTTTTGGAAAAATGAAGTTTTCCTGTTTTAATCGATTACAGATATGTTGGCATCGATTATTTTGTTCTTCGTGTCTTCTGGAAAACAAATTAAGAACATTGTAATCGATTACATATCGAATTAATCGATTACCTAGGCTAAAATTGAAATAACAAACTTCCTGTCTTAATCGATTACAGAAGCTCGTAACCGATTACATATCATGCCTATGGCTAACATGTTTTGCTAATTTAATCGATTACATATCGGTTTAATCGATTACATAGTGCATTTGAAAATATTGGTTTTCCTGTCTTAATCGATTACCAAACACAGTAATCGATTACTCAGTGTATTTGGAAAATCATGAGTTCCTGTCTTAATCGATTATGTGACGGGATAATCGATTATAATGTTCATAGCTCAAACCCAGAACGTATCAGAAACACTTTAATCGATTATATTCTTGAATTAATCGATTACATATGCTAAATAATCGATTACAGGAGCGTGTTTAATCGATTATTTTCAGTTAGAAAGTTGTTATATATAGAACCCATTGCTCTGTGATTTGTAGAGTTGAACAATTCGAATTCTGGGCAATCACAAACATTCATGAGCTTTCATTAGTGAGTTTTCTGAGTTCAAAAACATCTTAGCTTTACCAAAATTTATATGGGTTTTTGATTTGATGAGTGAAGCATCATTGAGTCTCAAGGAGTAAGGAAAAGGGATGCATTGAATCTGTTATTCTTTCTTCCAACCTGGTGAATCATACATATGCATTTTGTTCATTGGATTATCAGGTGAATTCGTTCCTTATTCTTTGTGGTTATAAATCTGTTATTTGATTTCTGTAAAGATTGGCTTATTGTAAATGGGTTTCTTGCATGATAACTAGAGGTAGTGTTTCTCTAGGGGTTGCTAAGTAGTGTTCTCAGTGGGGTTGGTCTCTAAGAATCTAATAGTGTTCTAGATCTTTGAACTCTATCTAGGGTTGATAAAGAGAGGCTTGTAATATCTTGTAAGAACATTAATTTGCAATAGTGAAACTTCATTCTAGTGTTGAGTGGAAGAACTGGATATAGCTTCATAGTGTTTGAAGTAAACCAGTATAAAAGTTGTGGCTGATCTTTATTCTATTTTCTTCATCTCTTTATTGCTTTGGTTTGTGAATCAAATTATTTACACAGAAAGATTTCAGATTTCAGTTGTCTATTGATTTTCTTGACAGAGAAATTTGATTGAATATAAGATTCTTGGTTTCAAAACAATTTTTAAAGTGATAAAGATCCTGTGGAAACTCTGATTATAAAATTTTTAAATATCAAGATTCAACCAATTCACCCCCTCACGGTTGTATTGAAGTATTCCTATCATTTTCAATTGGCATCAAGAGCTGGTTCTTGAAAGTTACTCAAGATCACTTTTTCTTTTCAAAAAGAAATATGAAAAAGGGTATCTTCCCTTGAAATCTGATTTGAATTTTGCAGGTGTGTTTAAGAGCTAGATCCTCAACTTGGTATCTTGACAGTGGATGCTCTAGACACATGACTGGAGACATGTCCCTACTTTCAAATTTAACTCTCAAGGAAGGAGGATATGTCACCTATGGAGAGAGTAATAAAGGGAAGATTATTGGAGAAGGTAATATTGGAGACAGCTTCAAAGCAAAGATCAAAAATGTGCTGTATGTGGATGGTTTAAAGCACAATTTATTGAGCATTAGTCAGCTGTGTGACAAAGGCTGTAAAGTTAATTTCAACAAAGAATGCTGCATAATTTCTGATGATAAAAGTGGTGAGGTTCTGCATATAGGTAAAAAGAAAGGTAATATATATGTTCTTTCAATTGATCATACACTTTTCCATAAATCTTCTTGTCTCATAAGCAAGGTTGATGAATCTTGGCTATGGCATAGAAGAGCAAGTCACATAAACATGCATCACATGAACAAGCTCATTAGAAAAGATTTAGTAATTGGGTTACCAAAACTCAAATTTGAGAAGGACAAACTTTGTGATGCTTGTCAAAAGGGGAAACAAACAAAGAACTCTTT
>PYAF01006011.1:246347-283975 GCA_007407185.1 Glycine tomentella | reverse complement strand
AAGAGTCTCATCTTACTGCTGTAAAAAGGATCCTCAAATATCTCAAAGCTACACCTAGAGTTGGTCTTTGGTATCCAAAAGGTGCTTCTATCAATGTTATTGGTTATTCTGATTCTGATTTTACAGGGTGCAAATTAGATAGAAAAAGCACAAGTGGCACTTGTCATCTTCTAGGAAGTTCATTAATCTCATGACACTGCAAGAAACAATCTTGTGTTGCATTATCCACTGCTGAAGCTGAATACATCTCAGCTGGAAGTTGTTGTGCACAAAACTTGTGGCTAAAACAACAAATGCAAGATTATGGAGTAGAACTGAATGAAATTCCTCAGCTATGTGACAATACAAGTGCTATAAACATATCAAAGAATCCAATAATGCATTCAAGGACAAAGCACATTGAGATCAGACATCATTTCCTCAGGGATCAAGTTCAAAAAGGTAACATAAAGGTAGAATTCATTGACACCAATAACCAACTTGCTGATATATTCACAAAACCATTATCAAGGGATAGATTTTATATGCTAAGAAACATGCTAGGTATTCTAGATGAAAGTAACATAAACTAGCTTGTTCTATATGTGTTTTGTGTGATGAATTAAAGCCAAAATGTCACAAGAATGTATGATTGTTTAGAACCTTGCATAAAAGCTGCTAAATGCTCTATATCTGATAAACTGACTGGGATAATCGATTACACCACGGGTTAATTGATTAAAATCATTAAAAATCACATTCAGTATGAAATTCGTGCTCATGTAATGGATTACATATATATGGTAATCGATTATTCTTCATATTGCCAGAATTCAACTATTTCTGGAATAATTGATTACACATCGGGATAATCGATTATATTGATCAAAATTCTCTAAATGAATGCATGTCTTACTAGAATAATCGATTACTAAATACTTGTAATCGATTACCTTCATCATTAGAAGTGATAGTCTCCCTGGAATAATCGATTACCACTCGGGATAATCGATTACTTATGCTTTGATACCTGTATAATTCATAAAAGTTATCAAATAATCGATTACTTTACAATATAATCGATTACTAGTCGTCTTCAACATCTGACAGAGAATGAAATAATTGATTACTTAAATGAGATAATCGATTACTGTGTTCTTTTTGTGACTCATTTGCTCTGGAATAATCGATTAAATAACGAAATAATCGATTATTCATGCTGTTGAACATAATCTGACAGGTTTTTATGGGAAAATTAACTGCACAATCTGTTTTAAAATGAACCCTATGTCATTAAACTGTCACCAACAGCTATATTTTTTGAAATTATGGACGTTTGGGAGCCTCATTAGTGCCTATAAATAGTGAGAGTTCATATCAAAAAAATTGCACCATTATCTTTCTCACTCTCTCTCTCTGTATTTTCTGTCATTTCTGAGTCTTGTTTGTGTCCTAAACTTCATCCTATAACCATGTCTAACCCAACACCAAATAGACTTAAAACCTCCAAGAGAAAAGCTGGTGAGTCCTCCTCTAACCCACCTTCTCCTCAACCAACTAATAGGCTTGACTTGTGGTTCTCCACTGAGTCTGACAAAATTAACTATCTTCAGTTCAATGCAACCAAGCCTGTTGCCTCTCCCAAATATATAGATTTAGATTGGTTCATTAGGGAGGGATTCCAATTTCCTGCCTTCCTTGAAGCCCAAGGGCTGAGAAGGTTCTTCAAAATGAAGGGTACTTTTTACCCTGATTTAGTTAAAGTCTTTTACACTTGCTTGAAAGGATCAATGCAAGGGGACATGAAGTCCAAAGTGAAGGGAGTTGAAATGAGAATTACTCCAGACATTTAGGAATCTGTGGCTGGGGTAGTATGTGAGGGTGCTAGAAGGTTTGATGAAGAACCTAAGGGATATAGTAAGATGGACACTTATAGAGAGATGCTTCATGATCCTCACATGAGGCTAAGGACTAGGCTGGGTACATGACCTATGACTGCTGAGGATAGACTCCTCCATTATATCATTACCTACATTATCACTCCTAGGGCCACAAATCATGCCCAAGCAACTGATGAAGACCTCCAATTGGTCTATGGGCTGAAGAACAATATACCCATGAATTGGGTGCTTATCTTTGAGGAAATCATGCTCAAATCCAAAAGGCTAGTGAACTACCCATTCCCATATCCTGTCTTTGTCTTTAGGCTAATTGATCACTTCAACATTGATGTTGAGAATGAAGTGATTGACAACACAAACTCCTCCAATAGCCAAATAAAGGAGAAACATCTTACTAAGATAGGAATGAGGAAAACACCCAATAGATGAGTGATGGCAAATCA
The DNA here is from genome assembly GCA_007407185.1 of Glycine tomentella. Taxonomy (NCBI): domain Eukaryota; kingdom Viridiplantae; phylum Streptophyta; class Magnoliopsida; order Fabales; family Fabaceae; genus Glycine; species Glycine tomentella. The sequence continues at coordinate 281,652 of PYAF01006011.1, read as the reverse complement.
ATAGGCAGCTGCTGCTGAAGGAGAAGAGATTGCTGTAGATTCTGAAGAAGAAGAGCAACCACAGCATCCTCAGCCTGCCTATTCTGACTTTGAATCATTAATGATTCAAAAGATGGACAACATGCTCAAGCTTAAAGAGGATTTCAAGGCTGAGACCCATGGAGCTTTGGAAGAAATTAGGGAGCGACTTGATTCAATTGAGGCCAACATGAATGACAATGCCTCAGTTGAATTTTAGGATTGTTTAGATTTTTTTTTGTTTGCTTGTATTTGTTTTTTATAGTTTTAAGTTTGTTTTAAAATTTCTTATGTACTACCTCTTACATACTTAATATTAATAGTATTTGCAATTCCAGTTCATTATCCGCTGTGCATGAATTGTTTTTGACTTTTAACAAGCTAAATAGGGGGAGAATTGATTAAGAGGGAGTGATTTGAAAAGCACTCTGTTTGCCCCTGTTTTTTGGTTCAGTTTTTGGTTAAAAATTTGAAATGAATGATTGCTGGAATTTAGGGGGAGTAACTGTATAAAATGGAAACTAATGAGTTTGTATAATGCTTAATTGAATGTTTCATGAATCATAAATGCTTTAACACTTGTATCTTGGCAAAGGCTATTGAAAATTTACAGGTTTTAAAAGCTTGAAGTTCATCTGCTGAATTCTCAATTAATCTCAAAGTCCCAGTGCTTAATCAACTTGAAGATTTGGCATGTTTAAAGTCAAAAAGGGGGAGATTGTTGATTCAAGAGGAGTCATGAGAAGTTGGACAAGGAATCAAGCTTTGGAGTTTTGTGCTTTCAACATGCCTCATTTCAAAAGTGCCATGGAAGCTTGAAGATCAATTTGATTCCTGTAAAAGGAAAGAAGTGGTATCTGATAATCCAGTATGCATATCATGCATATCATTCATTTAGGATTGTTAGATTGAAGGCTAATGCAAAAACATTTAATAAATAAGGCAAATTAAAATCAAGTTTTTGGAAAAATAAAGTTTTCCTGTTTTAATCGATTACAGATATGTTGGCATCGATTATTTTGTTCTTCGTGCCTTCTGGAAAACAAATTAAGAACATTGTAATCGATTACATATCGAATTAATCGATTACCTAGGCTAAAATTGAAATAACAAACTTCCTGTCTTAATCGATTATAGAAGCTCGTAATCGATTACATATCATGCCTATGGCTAACATGTTTTGCTAATTTAATCGATTACATATCGGTTTAATCGATTACATAGTGCATTTGAAAATATTGGTCTTCCTGTCTTAATCGATTACCAAAAACAGTAATCGATTACTCAGTGTATTTGGAAAATCATGAGTTCCTGTCTTAATCGATTACGTGACGGGATTATCGATTATAATGTTCATACCTCAAACCCATAACGTATCAGAAACACTTTAATCGATTACATTCTTGAATTAATCGATTACATATGCTAGATAATCGATTTCAGGAGCGTGTTTAATCGATTATTTTCAGTTAGAAAGCTGTTATATATAGAACCCATTGCTCTGTGATTTGTAGAGTTGAACAATTTGAATTCTGGGCAATCACAAACATTCATGAGCTTTCATTAGTGAGTTTTTTGAGTTCAAAAACATCTTAGCTTTACCAAAATTTATATGGGTTTTTTATTTGATGAGTGAAGCATCATTGAGTCTCAAGGAGTAAGGAAAAGGGATGCATTGAATCTGTTATTCTTTCTTTCAACCTGGTGAATCATACATATGCATTTTGTTCATTGGATTATCAGGTGAATTCGTTCCTTATTCTGTGGTTGTAAATCTGTTATTTGATTTCTGTAAAGATTGGCTTATTGTAAATGGGTTTCTTGCATGATAACTAGAGATAGTGTTTCTCTAGGGGTTGCTGAGTAGTGTTCTCAGTGGGGTTGGTCTCTAAGAATCTAATAGTGTTCTAGATCTCTGAACTTTATCTAGGGTTGATAAAGAGAGGCTTGTAATATCTTATAAGAACATTAATTTGCAATAGTGGAACTCCATTCTAATGTTGAGTGGAAGAACTGGATGTAGCTTCATAGTGTTTGAAGAGAACCAGTATAAAAGTTGTGGCTGATCTTTATTCTATTTTCTTCATCTCTTTATTGTTTTGGTTTGTGAATCAAATTATTTGCACAGAAAGATTTCAGATTTCAGTTGTCTATTGATTTTCTTGACAGAGAAATTTGATTGAATATAAGATTCTTGGTTTCAAAACAATTTTTAAAGTGATAAAGATCCTGTGGAAACTCTGATTATAAAATTTTTAAATATCAAGATTCAACCAATTCACCCCCCCTCTTGGTTGTATTGAAGTATTCCTATCATTTTCACCCCTCCTATGCAGAACCTTCCTTTCCCGCTATAAGATCATCCTGATACCTAATCTAAAACGTGATGGATAATGAAAATGAATACTTAATAACATTAAAGAACTAAAAATAAAAACTAAAGTAAGAAAAGTAATTCTAGAATGTCATCCAAATCTAATAGGGCTATTAAGTTCATGATTAAATTGATGGGTCATTGGATAAACTATATAAAATTGTGTGCATGTGTATAATAATAATGATAATGATGATGATGATGATGATGATGATGATGATGATAATAATAATAATAATAATAATAATAATAATAATAGTTAATTTATAACTACTACATGTGTAGTTTCTTGTTAAAATTTCAATTTCAATATTAAAAGTTATTATAATTATTTAACTATTTTTTTAGTTAACAACTATTATTTATATTATTTATCATACAAGCTCACAACTGTAAATATTTTAAATTACCTAAGAGTCCAATATTTTGTATAAATAAAAGAGCTCAACTTTTATTATACAACCGAATAGGCCCACTTACTCATTGGTAACCCTAAATTTCTTGTCTCATATTATATTAACCGATAACATACATACAATCGCCACACATTCCTATGGTTCCCATGTCATTCTTCTTCTTTTTTTTCTATTTAAATTTCATCATTTTTTTCTTTCACGTTTCTTATCAGATGAAGAATGTTTGTTTCTACAAATTTCTTCTTCTTCTCTATTAGAAACTCATATTTCTTCTTTCTTATTTTATGTGTTGCTTTGCTCAATAATATGAGAATTTGTAAATCAAGTTCACTTGTAAATTGGGTCACCAAGTTATACCACTCTAATTCAACTATTATTCGATTTAATAACACCATCATCAATTTATGGGCATATTTGATTTGCATACTTGCCCTGATCGGCCTCAGGTCCAGTTCTTGATTGGATAGGCTGTTCCGATATGAGTTTTACAACACTATTTCTCCTTTTTTTTTCTTATTGGACATTGACATCATTTTTTGCCTTTCTAGACATATTTTTGGAAAAACAAACCTATTAAATTATTTCTCACCTTCCTCTTTGTATTTCCCTCAACAAACTTCAAGAACACATTGTCTTGATCGAACCCTAACTTGTCCACTTATGCATTTTTTGGTGACTTGGATTTTTATATCACAAAACCACTATGGTTAATGTTTCCCCATATTTTCTACATTAAAACCCAATTTTTTTGGTTTAAATTTGAGTTTGTGTTTTTCTTATTGTTGCCATTTTGCCAATGTTGAACCTTTTGCTCAACTGTTATTGTGAAAATCCATTGGTTTTGCATGCCAACGGAAATACCATTGAAGGTATGAAACATTTTTTTTTATATGGTCAGATACTTATATCAAACATTGACTTTGTTTGCATGGTTCCTTTAATAAAGAAGCTCTAGTACAAATAAGGTGCATTATGATTGCTTGAACTATTATTTTGCTTGACAAGGATAATTTTTTATTTTTTTAAATGCTTATGATGATTTCATATGGGGTTGGATTTTTAATTATGAAAAATTGACTCTGGATTAAACTGCATTTATAAAAAAATCAACAAACAATATAAATTCGTCGATAGGGATGATTTTGTTACAAAGGAGCTACAAATTGATGATAATCTGGCTTGGTAACCTTATAGGTGAGAAATTTAAAATATTTTGAAAGTTTTTTCATTTATTTTTTTATTACTTTAGTTTTCAATTAACTGTGAATGCATTGATTTGACTACTTCTTTTATCTTTGTGTAACATAATCATAATTAGAATAAAATATTATAAAAAATTTGTGATAAGCAAGGGCAATGGATGATTCTTTAATCTTGGGGTTGTTTTTAAATAGGGTTAGATTGTTGTGTGTTGGTAAGATTTAGTTTTTTATGACAACTCTAACAATTATTTATTGTTGGTTGTAAAAATCTCAAATTGATGCGATAAGTATGAATATATTTTTTTTTTGTTATAGTTGGTATGATGGAATTGATTAATTAATATTATCATATTAAGTATTTGATTTATTACTTCATTTGATGTGCAACAATTGGAATAAATTTCAAAGCAATTTAATTGAGATTTAAGTTTTGTTTTTTAATGATCAAACTCACAATCTAATTAGAAACATATATAATATTCATTGCTCCAACAAGAAGATTTGGATGTACAAGTCTCTCAATCAATATACCCTATTTAAAAGAAGGAATATCTTATGTCCTTTATTAGAATAATATACCCCCTCTCGATGTAGATTTGGATGATTTGGATGTAGTTTCTTGGAATTTTATGATGAGCTAAAGTACATGTATGGAAAATCCAAAGTACATGTATGATGTGCCAAAATACTACAATGGAATAATTAATAAGCTTTTTTTCGTTTGAATAAGTCATTTTGGTTCAAGTATCTATTTAAAAGAAATTTCATTTTTTAATGTTATAGTTACCAAAGGATATTTTGTTGGAGTAAGTAATTTCTTAAGGGGCCTCAAGTACATATAAAGTTGTCAAAAGATTCAAATGCAATGAACATAAGTGGGACCCAATTGGTTGACATGCTTTTAAATTTAGTTAACTCTTCTAAATCTTTTTATTATGTTAAAAGTATTTTATAAAAAGTTTTATGAAAGAGTTTGGAAGGTTAACAAAAAGAGTGAAAACAATGAAGTGTGGAATAGAAAGGTCTTCTTGGAAATTGATTTCTCTCATTATGATTGTAACACCCTTCTATCGCAAGATATACACTTGTAATATTTTCTAAATACGTTCGTAGCATAATTTAATTAAAAGGATTATCAACTTAAAAAAAAAAAACACATTTCACGGTGAGAGTATTACATGCCAGATATTTGTAAACTTAAAGAAAACAAATCAATAAATAAAGTAACTCCATGTTAAACAAACTTTGGCGCTCCAAAGTCCACACAAACAATATTAAATAAAATATGGTGAAAAACTACTTATTAATTTAATCCTTAGATAATGAATAAAACCTGTGTCCCAATTTACATTGTTTCAAAGTATCCATACACCGCTACAAAAAGCGCTTTCTACGTTGGTTATTTAACCATTCTATGTCGGTTATCTAATTTACATTGTTTCAAAAAATCTTCTTTGTATTCGGTGTCGTGGAAAGTCAACACTTTCCATGACGATTCTCAGACCGTCTTAGAAGGTTAAATTTCTAAGACAATTTTACTGATAGTCTTAGAATGTATTTTTTTATAAAAAATATTGAGGATTCAAAGACGGTTTTGTAAATAATCTGTCTTAGAATGTCTTTTTTTAAAAAAAAAAAATTCTAAGACGGTGTTTTGCAAAAATTGTCTTAGAATTTAGACTTTCCAAGACAGTTTTCCAGAGAACCATCTTAGAACGTCTTTTAAAAAAATTAAAATTGAGGATTCTAAGACGGTTTTCTTCAAAAAGTCATCTTAGAATGTAGACTTCTAAGACGGTTTTTCAAAAAACCGTCTTAAAATGACTTTTTTTTTAAAAAAAACTAAGTATTCTAAGACAGTTTTCCATATACCCGTCTTAGAATATCTTTTTAAAATAACAATTAAATTACAATTTTTTCAATGATGTTTTTCAATTATAGATAGTTTTTAAAATTTTAAAATGACCTGAATTACAATAACAAAGGAAATTGTTAGAGAAATAAATAACAACAAAAATTATAATTTAGAAATTCAAAAGAAAAATAAGAAAAAAAAAAGCAAAATCCTGAATTATCTCCACCATGGACCCAAAACAAAGTAGTGAGTGATGCTTAAAATCATAGATATGCCTTTACCTAATCTAGCTAAGGCCTAAGTACTTAGCTATTTACTTACTTCATTGCTTTCTCCACCATGGACCCAAAACAAACTAATAAAATAGAATTGTTAATTACTATAGATTTTGAGTATAGGTAATTAGCATGATAAAATAGTGTTATTGCAAGGTTCTATAATCTTATCATTCAAAGAATTATAACAAAATATAAATATATCTTATAAGAGGAAATGACATATTTAACATATATTTCATTTTACATAGAACACAATACAACCATCATAATACACAAGTCATATGTTAACCATTCATTTTATATAATTGAATGCAAATGAAGCAATAATAAAAAGTATTTGAGTAAAAAATAATCTTATGAAGAAAGACAAATAAAAGGAAAAATAAAAATAAAATATATTCAAACACAAGGAATTTACTGATACAAAATAAAATAAAAATATTCTTGAATAAAATTGGTTGACAAAAATAATAGAAAAGAGCGTATTTACCATATGATGAGAGTGTGTGACCATTCACATTGGACGGAAATAGGGTAGCGTGAGAGTCCAGACACCTAGTGAACCAAACCTGTCGAATCCTATAACACCATTTTGGACCAAGGCGATATAGCTATGAGCTATTAGCCATTTAGGCCCCCCCCCCCCCCAATACTTTCTTTTGTCAACATCTTTCTTTAATTCTCTTCTCTTTCATTATCTCCTTCTCCCATGCTCTAATTGCTCCAACTTGGTCGTGGTCTGTCTCCTCTCTTTCATTTTATATCATAATCTGAATCAACTTTCAGCTATGGGTACAAATACATTCATAGATAGATTGGAATTGGTTTGTGTGAACTAAGGTTTCAGCCAGTGCAACATGTTCATATAGTTTTTTTTTGGGGGGGGGGGGGAATTCTTATTAGAAGTGTGCACATTGTCAGAAGCTAACTCACATTAAACAACTAGTAGTTATATAGTAACTCAGGAATCTAGTCACAAAATGCGTGCTCCCAGTTCCTTCCAAGAAGGTACCATATGTTTTGGGTTGGTCTGAAGTACACAACATCTTCCAAGAATGCCATGAGCTGCAATCATGTCAGCCTGAAAGTTCAATCATATAGTAAGTTTTTTTTTTTTTTTTTCATTTCTACACGTTAGTGAAAATTTTTGCAAGAAAATTATTTGCCAAAATATATTTCCATGGAAGGAAACTCTTCAAAGAAATATCTTTCAGTGAGAACTTTATTTCCTCTTTCTTTATAAACTCAGCTTTAACTACCTTAAACCCATCTGCAAATTAGAGTAAAGATTAACCCCAAGTTTGTCCATTACTCACTTTAGGTAGAATAGGCCTAAGACAGTTCAGTTTTGATCAATGCATTTATATGAAAATTTGCCAACCTGAAGAATATTGAGCTAGTATGTCAAATAAACTTTGGTGTTGTTACTCCCATGAAAATTCAATGCACTCCATGACAAAATGAAGAAAAATATCACTGCCAATACAGATCAAAGAATAATTATGCATTGATTATATGCATGCATTTGATCAAAGTGCTGAATATGCATTCATTCCAAAATCATTATGATTTATAATAATCAAATAATAAAAAGAAATTTTGAAATTCAAAAAACATCATGAGACCTAGATTAATAGCATGTTTCATTTCATCAAATGAAATTGTTGAGGAACTTTCACATCTGCCGTTGCAGAGTGTAAAAGAACACAAAATGGCCACAACCTTATGTCACTCATAAGTTGTTATTCGTCTTTACTTTCTGAAAAAGGATGATAAACACCATCCACAATATATTGCTAGTGTTGCCATTGACACATAGAAAAGGGATATATTGCAACTTTTTCCATTAGTGATGTATGGATGAACCCATTAGCCATCAATTTCCCAAATCTACCTTGCATTGAAACTCAAACTTCAAGCTTTTCTCAAGAACACAAAGCTGTCCAGTTTTCACGTGGAACTTGGGGCTGTGTTGTAAGCTTTTAATTTTAGCAATGGAAGATGGAAGAAAGGTTAGGGATGAAAGTGGATGGCACCATGGAAAAGCTTTCCAATAAGCCTAGGAAGAATGACCACAATAGGATGAAGCCATTGATAAGAAACAAGAGGTTTTTGCACAAAAATAAGAGAGAAACTCTCAACACAAATTCTGATCTTCAAATTATGAACAAAGTTAGTTACATTCAGTTTTGGACAGCCATGTATAGCCCACGAAATTACAAGGTAATTGCAAGGGAAATGCAAATTGAAATGAAGCTTGTAGTGCACACTAAAGGAGCCTAAGGCAAGTTTAATGAAGCTTATGCTGCAAGCTTTCCTAATAGACTATTGGTTGTCCCAAATTCATGTAAGGTGCAGTATTTTTAGCTTCTAAGTGCAGCCAACAAGTTTACTAAGTTTCTACATAAATTACACACAAGTGCACCTACACCTCTTTAATCAATTGCACTAAAAAGCCTTTTTATTGTTTCTACTTTTGCTTTCAACATGTGCTGAATTTAATTGGAATTAAATTGAACTTGAGACATCAAAATCCATCCCTTGTGATCCTTGAGTTGTTGTGCTTCCTCTTGCTTGTCCATGTTAGCCTTGATGTGGTCTTGAAGTGTTTGGGTTCTAGCTCTTGTCATGGGTCTTTTAAAGCTCACCAAAGGAAGTGCTTCAAGCTCTCCTTCTAGACCTTTAGGTTGCAATGGACCTCCATCAATTAGCACATAGGAACACACATACAAATGAAAATAGAATAATAAACTAGGAAACAAGGGGGAAAGTAACGCATACATGTGGCTGCATTTCCATCTTGCCACTAGTTAAAGTGAACAAAGACACCTCAGACAACAAGTTAAAGTGAACAAAAGAATAAGATAAAAATGCTAACTTATATGGACAAAAACATATTTAAGCCGTAAATTTTTCCACAATCACATCACCCATAAGGAAATACCATAGACGCAATTTTAATATCAATTCTGCTCAAAATCATGTTAAACGTGCAACAAACATAAGAAAGCTAAAATTGACCACGTTTAAGCATTACCTCCTCCCCCACCTTTAATGGTGAAACCACTCACTATAGCTTATCTTGCTATCACAAACCGGCAACCAACATTAATCTGTCTAGGTAGAAACTATAAAAGATCCTTAGTGCAATAACATTGTTGCTGTTTTAATGCGTATCAATTTTCCTAATAAAATTGAGTACCAAATGCATGAAACATGTAATAAAACTCAGAATTTATCTGGTTCAGTTCAAAATGAAACTTGTAACATAACTGCAATTTTTATTTTGGCTAAATAAATTAGAGAGCTTCACTTCTTGGTGGTAACTAATTACTCTTCAATTTCAAAAGGAAAATTCTTTTTTTTTTTTGAAACAATCAAAGAATAGATATTATATATTCCCTTTGGGCGCATATAATATGTGCACTAGGGGTACCCAAACATCCCAATACACAAAATAGTTTGGCAAATAACAGGCAAATAATACCAGCAATAATTCCCGGCTTCTCGCACCCCCTCCTATATTTTCCAAGCCTAGACCTGATTTGCATAGGAGGGTGTCTATTATTTCATGGGAGGTCAGCCTACTAGACCTGCTTGATCATTAGTTGCTTGATCATAGTTTCTCCTCTGGCTATTGCATGAAAAAAGAAGATAAGATTAAGCTTCAACGTTATGTGAAGGAGAAAGTACACTAACCCTAACAGCAGGGAAAAAAAAAACAGAGAACAAAAGGGTCTTAGAGCCATGTGATCAAATTGAAGTCAATGATTGTTTTAGAAAAAAGAATAAAAAAAAGCATTAGAAAAACACAATTTACCCTTTTCAATAATAAAAAAAAAAGTCATGCATAAATAGAATGCGCCTATAAATTACATTTATCATTTAAAATTAATATATCAAAATGTTATTCTATTTAACTTCAAAACAAATAAGTATAGATGATTGGAGTTTAAAGGGAATCACTTCACCTCTCTATCTTCTCGATGATTCTGATTTTGAAGCATTGGATTAAAGGGCATCAACATGGAATTTGTTAACAGATTTTGAGGCATTGGATTAAAAGGCATCGACGCGGAATTTGTTAACAAGATTGGTGAAACTGAATTGCTATTGAAATTCAATGGTATATTGAAATTGCTTGCCTCCTAAATTTATTAAAATAAATGATTTTTTTATAGAAAATAAACGTAGGTAATTAAAACATGTAATTGGAGTTTAAAGGGCTTATGACTTAAAAATGACCATTCGGGCTAATCTTAATAAACTCCCACTAAAATGCACATACTCTATTGGCACTATCAATGAATTTTAATGGAAAACGTAATTCATTCCAGCACAGTGAAATTAATCTCCTAATAAACAAGCCAAGGTACCTTCTCCCGGTTCTTTTTAAGCATCTGAGCATGGAAGGGATGCCTCAAACCAGTGGTGTGTCTCCTGAATGAGAAATTAAATTAGAATTTCCAGAATCCAAGGAATGTATATGAATTGGTAAAATATAAATTGGCAGCAATAATGAAAACCAAGGGCGATAAGAATATAATATTGCAAACAGTAACTTAGAAAAAGAGTGAATAAAGAATAAACCAGTTCCAATATCTTTTGGTTTAATGTTGAGTATTAGTCGCTTCATGGTCTATTAAGGAATTAAGGAATAATATTAGCACCATTACTGAAACTCTTCAAAAAAAATGCTACAAGGAAAATCGGGGCATCATCATGAAGCAAGAATTAACTTGATCGTTAGTCGTGATGGGCTCGTCGAGATAGTTTTGGGAGAAATGCGATAGCACTCCATGCTGAGACGAAAGTCCCTGAGTTATTAACTTAGTTCCCTGAGAAATGTGATAACACAAATTACAAATCATTTTAATTTAGTTCGAGATCTCGTTATTTCGCAGAATCCAAACAGAACGTGCTCTGAAGAAAATCATGATATTTGAAAACACAAAGTGAAATGAATGAAGCGAAAAATCATCCTCAAAACAAACTAATCGAAGTGAAATGAAATGAATGGAGTTAAATCTACAACTACAGCTTCTTCGCTTCGGAACAAACTAATCAAATGAGCTTATTCTATAAGAAGCAATGGATTGAATGAAGTGAATCATGATTGAAAAGTGAAAAGCGTGAAATGATGAGAGAGAAAGTGACCTTGCATAAACGAGAGGAGGAGGAAAGACAAAGATGGAGTTAAGATCACAGGCTTGGTTGATCTTCATTTTTGCTTCCGCTCGGAGATGAAATGACATCTAGGTCGTCGTCGTCAAAATCTGCATAAATGATATGTGTTTTGAATTTGAGAGAGAGTGATAGAGTCTCTTGTTTGTCTTATCTTTTCTAGAAGGTTTTGTGGTGTGAGCCAGAGAGTCTTCGAAGGTGTCGATGATTTCGTGTATAAGTTGGTGGTTGGGAGAGGAGTTCTCGATCCTCCGACAATGGTTGATGGATTCCTTCAGCATATGCTCTTAAGGGGGAACGAAGTGGTGGTAATAGTTGAGGTTCATTTTCACAGAATCAATGGAAAAGGAATGAATGGTGACGATGTTTGGAAGTGACGGAATTTGAAGGGAGAAAGAGAGAAACCCTAGGTTTTGTGGATGGTGTTGGGAAAACGGGAAGGAATAGCACTTTGATAATAAAAGAGCAAACAGATAAGAATTTCAAGAATAAGAGAATAAGTGTTCAAATTTCAAAGGCGGTTTTGTACCAAAATCGTCTTTGAATATTTAAAAAAAAATGGAAACTTACAATAACTTTTTTTCAAAATGATTTAAAAAAATGTCTTTGAACACTTAATTCTAAGACGGTTATTATAAAACAGTCGTAGTATATCTTCTATTATTTATAAAATTGTCACCATGTAACATTCTAAGACGGAATTTTAGGAAACGTCTTAGAAGGTGCGTTGTAAAAAACTCATTTTGTAGTAGTGATAACCTAAAATTAATAGTAGTATATAGTGGAGACCTAAACCTTTCATGTAGCATCATCATCATAACCTTACAGGGACTTACCTGCAAGGGTGACATTCAGTCTAAACACAAACAAGACAAACAGACGAGGAGTGAGATACATCTCAATAAATTTAAAACATTAAGGAAGTCATAAAGATATAAGATACATTTATAAAAAAATTATGTTCCACAACACAAGTATGCCTCATCCAAATCAAACATTTCATACACAAATTCACTACACTTTTATCCATGTGGTACAATTTTGGAAAACACTACGAATGTAGCCCGGGAGTTCAGGTAGTCAACGAATTGTCACACAATGGACAACTTGACACTATCACTCTCACCGAGATGACACCGTCGGCGGCGCATTAGGGTGTTCCGACCTTGCAAGAAATACTCTAACACATGTGATCAACATGAGCTTAAAGGAGATTCTAAATCGTTGCACCCCCAAGGTCAGAGTCATACGTCAATTCATTCATGACATCCTGGTTAGGTTCATAAACGTCCTTCACTTTAAAACACATATTCACAACACGATACATGGTTCATAGACGATATGCACATGGTTTATTTTCAAATTCCCTTAGATATTCTTATCCCCCAGGGATAGTTTCTCCTAACATTTTTCACAACACATATGCACACCATAACAATTACTTTCACATATACTCGTGAACATCATGCATTTAGTCACAATATCAATCATGGGCACATTAATTCACACAACAATATCATAACATCACTTCATTCGTCAAATCATAAGTATAAACATCATGCATCGTACTACCACTTATTATGATATCAATATTACACACTCATTTTCCCTCCTACGTTACTATGACCTTCATAGAGTTGTAGTAATCATATTAAGTTGGTTTGTATCTAGTTAGAAAGATAACACAGTTATCTACAACTTATATTCTGACCTCAAAATCCCTTTCAATTGTTTAGAAACCTAAAATTAGGAAATATACAAACTGACTGCATAATTCTGACAGCTTAACCTTTACTCACTAAAATTGCAATAACTGGAGTTATATAAATTATTTTTTAGTGAAATAAAATCCCTTAACTAGATAACATCCAGGGATATAACTAATGAAGAACAAAAAGTCTAATTCTATCATTTAAGTACATGTTTTAGTGTTCTAAGTTAACTTTTCTATCAAAAATCAACACGTGGTCCAACATCAGTTATCAAATTTAAATTCAATTTCTAGAACATCAAAATGAAAAAAAACATCAAAACATACAAAAATAAAATTCACTCAAATCATAGAAAAACAAAGTGCTTCAAGATATTCACAACCCATCCAAGAAAATAAACTTGTTATAATCATAAACCTAAGATCATAGAATCTACATGTGGCTCATTACCACTCATACAACAAAATTAAAAGAGAGAACTCACTCCCCCTAACCTCAAATGAATAAATTCCTCAACAAGGAAAACGAAGATGATCTCATGACCACTCCCAAGAACGCATTGACCCAATGACTTCGTCCACCACGATCTCCACGACAACTCTTACTATGGAAAAAAACTTGCTTGTGATTTAAAACACAATCTCAAGCTGTCTAAATTCCTCGAGTTTGAAAACTCAAAGGGAAATATAAAAATATTGACTGAGGGGCTCCACGCCTAATGCTAAGCCCACTTAATTCTTTGGTGCATATAAGGCTTATTGGTTTCCTCTATATATAGGGGAAGAAAGGGGTTCATGAGATTATTTTTTCCAATCTGGCACTTAGAGCATTTTTCATGATCAAGTGACCTACTTTTAAGCTGATTTTCTCTAAGATAGAAGTCGAATTTGCTTTCTAAGGTGTATGAACGAATTGTAGCTTTTTCAACAAGTTTTCCAACAACAGAAAAAAACGCCTCAAACAAACAACTATAACTCAAGATATGATGTGGTCTATCTAGGGTTGTTATCATAAAACTAACACTTGGACAATTTTTCAAGCATTTAACTATAAGAAGTTAATCTAATCTCTTCTAACACCAAATATAATATAATATATTAAAGACAACAACAACAACAACAACAATAATAATAATAATAATATACATAAATTACACACGTGTATAGGAACACATACTATCACAACACAAGTACATGCTTAGGATAAAACCAATAATATACAAATAATAATAACAAATATTTATAGAAAATATTGTTGGATTCAAAGGAATCACTTGAAGAATGGACAAAGAATCAAGCTTGGTTTTAGCTTTCAACATGCCTTGAAGTATTGAAGAATAATTTGTGATTAAATGTAAAAGGAAGAAGCATTTCTGGTGATCCAAGTGCATTGTATTCACATCATTCATTAAGTCAATTAGTTTAAGAAATAGAATTCACAAGGCTTTGAAACTGCTTAAGTTTTTGAATCAAATCAAAGGTTTTTGGAAAAATAAGTTTTCTACTGGTTTAATCAATTACATCAAGATAAGAATCGATTATTTTGTTCTTAGTGCATTCTGGAAAACTTTTCAAGAACAATGTAATCGATTACGTATCTGTTTAATCGATTATTTTACCTTAGTTCACATATAAACTACCTTGATGAACATTTTAATCGATTACCAATGAGCTATAATCAATTACAGAGGCTAAACAGAAAAAAATCATCTCTCTGTCTTAATCGATTACCAAAGACAGTAATCGATTATATCATATACCTATGCTTAACATGTTTTGCTTCATTAATCGATTACCAGAATCCGTAATCGATTACATAGTGTATTTCATGTTTGTGAAGCTTCTTGTCTTAATCGATTACCAGAATCCATAATCGATTACATAGTATATTTCATGTTTATGAAGTTTCCTGTCTTAATCGATTACATATCGAAATAATTGATTATTGTGTTCGTTGCTTCAATCCAGATTTCTATAGAACACTTTAATCGATTACATGCTTGTTTTAATTGATTACATAAGTGAAATAATGATTATTAGGCGCGTTTAATCGATTACTGACAGTTACAAAAGTTTGTTATAAATAGAACCCTTGCTCAACTCATTTAAAAAACTTGATCAATTCGTATTCTGAGCCTACATAAGCTTTCAAAACACATTCTTAGTGATTTTTCTGGGTTCTATGAGTCTTTGTCTTCACTAAAACACTTATGGATTTTTAATTGATTCTTAAAGCAAGAAGAGTCTTTTCAAAGGTTAAGGAAAGAGATGTTCTGAGTTTGTTTTCATCATTCAACCTGGTTTATTCATTCATGTGCATATCATACATTGGATCATCAGATGTTTTCTTTCCTTAAACTCAGTAGTTGTAATTCTTTTCTGAATTTGTATTATTTGATATTGTAATTGGGTTTCTTGCTTGTAAACTAGAGATAGGATTTCTCTAGGGGTTGCTGAGTAGTGTTCTCAGTGGGGTTGGTCTCTAAGAATCTAATAGTGTTCTAGATTTTTGAACTTTATCTAGGGTTGATAAAGAGAGACTTTGTAATTACTTGTAAGTACAAAAAATTGCATTAGTGGAACTCCATTCTAGTGTTGAGTGGAAGAAAACTGGATGTAGCTTCATAGTGTTTGAAGTGAACCAGTATAAATCTTGTGTGCTTTGATCTTGATTTCTTTCTTGATTATATTCTGTTCAACTCGATTATCTTGCCTTGTTGATTAATTCAATTTTGAGCTATTGGATACTTTGGACTGAACATTTGATTGAATAAAGATTCTTGGTTTCAAAAGTGATAAAGATCCAAAGGGAAACTCTGATTTTGTCTAAGAAATTTTTAATTTACCAAGCCTAACCAATTCACCCCCCTCTTGGTTAAGTGTGAAGTGTTCCTATATTTTACAAATATAACAGAAGGGTCCTAATAAGAGTTCTCTTTATGGTATATTCCTAGTACTCAAAACATGGGATGTTACAATGATTATGTTGAATATGATAATGAAGACTCGTGTGATAAAGATGATTATGATAGCATAAGGTTGAGGAATAAGATGCAAAGACATGGGTTCACTAGTCATGCACATAATATTTGTTCACTATTACATAAAAGGGTTTTAACATCGGTTCTGGAGGAGTTTCAACATCAGTTCTAAAATCGATGTTGAAACGGTTGTCATTGAAAGTAGGCATTTTCAACATAAATTTTAAAACCGATGCTGAAAATCATTATCTACATATGTTATGGCTGAAACCGATGTATAAATGTGGTCACAATTGTGTGTTCTGAGGCACTTTCTACATCGGTTCTGGAATAATTGATGTTGAAAGTTGTATACAACATAAGTTTTTTACAAAACCAATGTTGAATGTGCTTACCACATCAGTTTTAGCCAAAATCGATGTCTTAAAGACACTTTCTACATCGATTTTAGAACATTTAATGTTTTTTTTGTAAAAACAATAATAGTAGTAATAATAATAATCATCTTCAAATTGCATAGTTTAATACAAAAATAGATTAATCAATACAAATTAAAAAAATTAATGTGCTTATACTATATAGGAGGCAAATAAACAATGTTGGTAGGTTCAAGATAAATGACAAATGGAGGACACTTACTAGTTTTTGGTTTTCAAGTTAAATAACAACAAATTCATTGTACTCATTGACAATCTGTAAAAGAAAATATATTGATATAACATTAACCTGGATTCCACAAGGCAGATTATAAACAAAACTTAAAACATTCTTAATAATTTTATTAACTTACAAGACTTTGTAGGCAAGCACCATCAAACACAATCTATATAAAAGTGCTCTTATACTCTTAACAACATCGAATATAATTAAATATAATTAACCACTTAAGCTGCAAGGCTTCTAATATGTTTTCAAGTAAGAAAGCTTCCACAAATACATGCCAACTATGTTATAGATAATGGTGATGAAGACAAGGCAAAAGAAATAAAATAGATTTATGGTAAAGACAAGTCAAAGCATTGAAAATAAATGAAAGACCACCTTTGGCTTTTTAAATGAGAAAAACTTGAGAGGTAAAAACTTAAGGAAATTTGCAACTTGTTGTCTAGCAAGTAAAAATAAACAAAACAAATGTGTGGGAGAAAGAATAAAAGTTCCATACGATTTTTATAAGTAACAAGATAAAAGCTTTATTGTTCAAACTTCAAATTTCATGATACCTAGGCTCTATGCAGGAGCTAGATCCCTCTCTATTAGTATGTTCATTGCTTTAAAACTCATTCAAATCTTCTTTTACTTTTCAACATGTTGCAAATACTTTGGAATAAATTCTCTGTTGATACACTGTAGATTTACCTTACTTATTAATCTATCAGATTGTGACATAGCAACAACATCAGCATCTGCCTTGCGTTTCCTGTTAATACAATGAAAAAAGTAAAATTTAATTATCCACATAGTTTCAATAGAAAAAAGAAATAGACAAGTGGAAACAAATACCGTTATTAGAAAAATTGTAAAAATAAGAAGAAAAATGTAATAACAAACATTTGGATAATCATAAACATACAATTTTCTTTCCTGATTTGATATATGTCACGGTCGAATAGAGGAATATGCAGTAGTTCAATGATTCTACTCAAGTTCATTAAGCCTCACCCCAATCTCATCAACCTTCCACTCTAAGTTGGCAAGATTTGCTTCTACGAAAACTAATTCCTCAAGCTTTGCTTTGTTCTGTATAAGATTTGGTTATTATGTATGACATGCATGATCAAAACGCAAACCATCTTTGAGTGAATTTAACAAGCCTTTTCACCAATATAGGGTAAATCATAAACAAGAGTATTACCTCAACAGCTACCCGAGAATTCTTTTCCTTGTGCAACCGTTCCTGTAGTCTAGCCACCTGTGAAAAGAAAATTTAGAAAACAAAATCTCCACTTATTTACATACAATAAGAGGTTAACTTCTCTTATAATGAACAAACAACTTGCTCAAGAACTAGATGACATTCTTCCAAGGCTTTATTTTGTTTTGGCCAAAACCAATGTTGTAAAGACACTTTCTACATCAGTTTTAGACTAACCGATGTTGTTTTTTGCAAAAAAATTAATAATAATAATAATAATAATAATAATCTTCAATGATGAAAATCAATTAAAGAAAATTAATTACAAATTCAAATGCTTTCAGTTTATAAAAGTCCATTTCTAAGGCTCCATATTTTATCAAAGTTAAAAGATTCCTAACATGTTCACTGTCATAATAACTTCATTAGATAATTTCAAATGCAAATTGCATATTGGGTAGCGCCCAAAAAGAAAATTGAGATAAAGAGCCAGAGAAAACCACAAACTTAGAATAGAACTAGAAACTTTTATCAAGCTATAATATAATCAAGGAACCCATGTGTTAGGGGGTGGGCATGGATTGTATTTTTAAGAATCAAATCCATATCTACTTAAATGGATTGGATCTTAAATCTATATCCATATTTTTTTAAAAACATTTTGGATTCAAGATCCAATCCCTTTAAGTGGATATGGATTTGGTCATATTCAATTTACATTCACTTAAATGTTATAGTATTTTTTATATAAATTTTAGTAATTAAACACTAAAAAGAGAAAACTTAGCACCTGTCCACTTGAATTTGATAAGAATTACTTCAAATACCAAATATGTTAATTAAAATATCACTAAAAGGAATTAATCATACACTTGAACTTGACCAAGTTTTATCATAATCACACTCAAGTTACTAAAATAAAATGTAATATAAACTCTCAAAACAACAAACAATTTGGAGTATGAAGGGTGAAGCACAATAACAACTACATATCCTTAAAGCACAATTCATCCATCTAATTCCCATTTTTCAGAGAATTATTCTATAAAAAAAATACTGAAACATATTTCTGAAATATGAAAATCCAAGAGTTCATCCATCCATCCATCCAATGACCCATCAGTTTCACTCAGATGTATCCTACGCAACTAACAACAGAATGCCTGACTTTAACCAACCTCAACGCTACCTATGCCCAAAACGAAAATCAACACTTTATACTTAAAAATCTAAAACAAAACAGATTTCACATGCTAAGTGTAACATTAAAGTACCTTGCAAATTGTAGAGTGTAAGAATTAGTATTAATCTCAAACACTACTCTTCAAGAGAAATAGTAGTTGAACCAACAACATCTTGCTGAGAAACCAACTCTATAAAAAACAAAAAACTTTTTGTTAGTCAATAAATATTTGAATTATAATATTACTACAAAATTGGAAAACAATATACCTTTGTCAAAGTTTGTAAGGTCTTCCAAATCGAAGTCTAACAATGGTGTTGAAGGTGTATCTTTGAGCCAATCTTGTGTACAAATAAGTGCCTCCGCCTTTTCATGCGATAAAGAAATACGAAACGGATCAAGCACCCTTCCACTTGTGCTAAATGCAGACTCAGATGCTACTGTAGAAATAGGCATAGCTAATAGCTCTTTTGCTATGTTTGAAAGTGTTGGAAATCGACCTGAATTAACTTTCCACCAATCAAGAATATGCAAATTTACACTTGTATCAATCACTTCATCTAAATACTTTTGAAGCTCATATTTGTTTGATGAGGTTAGCCCTGATGTTTACAAAAATAGATTCCAACCATATGGATCTTTCTTGTAACTAGGTACATTTACATGTGCTTGTTGTATGTCATCTTAAGTCCCCCCTTTATGACCATTATATTCATTAAACAATGATTTCAAAGAAGACTATAGCCTTGACTTAAACCCATTTGCCTTGTCCACATCAAAAAGTTGATCAATTGCCCAATTCATGTATTTTACTTTAGACCTCGGATCTAACACAACACCAATTAGCAATAACATGTTCAATTTGTTAGGATCACCCCAACATTTATGATATTTTTCTTTCATACTTTTAGCCATCTTATATGTAGCGCTATCTTTAATGTTGCAGTTAAGCAAATCGTTAATCCCATGCTAAATACCTACCACCTCTAACATGTACATATTACTAGTAACATAAGAGGTACCTGAGATGCGCAAAGAGGCTTCATAGAAAATGCTCAAGAAGGGTATAATAGCCTTAACATATTCTCAATCTTCATAGCAAGGCAGACCCATCCCTTTTCCTAACTTATAACATATTTCTATCATGAAACTCAAACTCCTGAAATGTCTTTTTGTGCTTCAAAGCAACATCTAACATCAAATAGGTGGAATTCCACCTTGTTTCAACATCCAAGCAAATGTGACCCTTATATTCAATGTTTTGTCGTTCAACGCATTCTTTGAAGCTCATAAGTCTAGAAGGAGATGATCTTATATATTTCACTGCAACACAAATTCTTAAAACCGAGTTGTCAAATCTCTTTTAGCCCACTGTTCACAATCAAGTTCAAGATACGCGCACAACAACGCATATAAATATGCTCTCCTTTCAAAACTAAGTTATTCCAACACAATAGCCTTTTCTTTAAAAGTTGAATTCTTGTGTCATTTAATGAAGCATTATCAACTGTCAAGCTCAGAACATGATTCAACCCCTATTCACTCAAGCATGACTCAACAAATTTTGCCATGGCCTCTCCTGTATGGCTTCTTACTTGGCAAAAATTCAAAATCGTTTTGTGTAACTTCCAATCGTTATTTATGAAGTGAGTTGTCAAACACATGTAACTTACATTTTGAGGTGATGTCCAAGCATCAGTAATAAGAAAAACTCTTCGACAAAGTTGTGAAAAAAAATACTTCAACTTTTCCTTCATTGTATTCTATAGTATTACAATTTTACGGGATAAGATATAACATGACTGGATATTAAATTTTGGATGTAAAGTATATGAATACCTCCTAAAAGCTAGCTGCTCTACCAATCGAAAAGGAAGTTCAGCTTCAACAAACAACTATACCATTTTCATTTCACACAAATTTTGGTCAAACTTGTCGTGTGAAAGAGAGCTAATAATCTCGTCATTAGTCGAGGATGAAGTTATTTTTTGCCTCTTGATTGCTTCTTTATTAGGGTTATTCAGACATCTAGAAACATGACAAAGCATTGAACTTGTTCCTTTCTCATAATTAATCATGACATCACAATACTTGCATTAAGCCTTTTTATCTGACTTTGGCTCTAGTTGATTGAAATGATTCCAAGCTTCTAATCTATTTCTTCTTCCATTATGGCGAGGGGGTCTTGCAATTGTTGAGCTAGTGATAGCTGGTGAAGTAGAAACTTTGGTGTTCGAGACTGAAAAGTTGGATGACATTTGTATGGCTGCATTCAGATTATGCACAAGTAACAAATTCATATTTGGAATTCTGCAAACAAAAACATAGCTTATAGAAACAACTTATAATGTGAACGAACGCATGAAGAATAAAATAAATTATCTAATAAAAAAAAATAATGTGATTATGTCATAACAAGAACATCCTATTTAGTGACAAGCTAATAGCACAATAGGAGATAGTCAAGTAAGTCAAATGCTCAAATCTTTACACAAAAAAAAAAAAATAAAAAAAATCCTGCATGGTCAGTGTAAATATTTTTGCATTCTCAACCAATAAAAAATCATCTCAAGTATGGCTTAACTATTATAAAAGTTCCTATAAAAAATAAACTTTTATAAAAGTTAATAAACAAATCATAAATGACAATCTATAATTGGATCATAGTGTAAGTACATTCAAATTATATTTTTATAAAAAAAAAAATCTAGACTCAAAACTGAAAATAAAGCAATGATAAGAAATGAAAAGTTTAACCTATCTATAATTAGTATGCACTAATCAGCCTAACATGTGCAAATTCCACAACAAAAAATGATATTTAAGTGAAAATCATTATCAAAAAATAGCAGGCACTTTTAATTGAACCAAAAATACAAAGAAAATAAAACCAATCAATCCAAAGGATAGAAATGAATTCAATAAGTAACCACACAATTTCTTGCAAAAAATATCATTTTATTCTGGAAATTGAAAGGCCTACCCTCTGTTGACATTATTAGTACTGGTAAAATGGCTAGAATCCCAAAAATCTAGAACCATAAGATAATCATATAAAGACTTCAGACTATATCAATTCACCAGAATTGTTACATTTATATCACAAATAATCATATAAAAACATATAAAGTTTAATGCAAATCACATGGAATCCTCTCTAACCAGAATGACACAACTCACAACTACTACCTATATCACTTAGAGTCACATGAATACTTGAGGGATAATCTTTCTATTAGAGTATATACTTAAATTAATTAAGATGCATATTTTTTATAAACTTAAACAATACTCCCTCAAGTAACTTAAGTAGATACCCTAATAGGAAGCTTAATTATATATGCAACCTAATTAATTGTAAGAGGCAACTTATGGGTTAGTATAGCCTTAATCTACACACTAAATGAGGGACATGATTGATTACTTATGGTAAAGATAGAAAAATGTGCTTAATTTGGAACCTTTCCTAATTTATGATATATTTAAAGTATAGTAGCAGTACATGTATGTATATGTGTGCTTTTTTTATGTGAATAATATATATAAATGTCCAATTTGACCACAACAAATGTTTTCCAACTCCCAACTAGGTCAATAATAGATATAACATTCAAGATTACAAAACTTGTAACACCTTCATTTGAAGAGCACTGCAGATGTAAAGCAGAATATAACAGACATACATACAAAATTATGTGAATGCAATAACAGACAAGAACCTTATTTTAAGGTAATTACCTTAAACTCTATTACCTGTTGTTCTCGTTTTGCAAATGTTACAATGAACGCAACTTCCTTTTTTCTTTACATTTTCAAGCTGATACCCAATAGGAAAATGATAAAGGATCAACGAAACCATATCAATGGATGATGAACTATTTTCAAAGGAAAAAAAAAGAGAAATTATATTCTAAACTGATTCCTTAAAGACTCTTTAGAAGATTTCAAGGCATGTAGATAATTAATCAACATCTTGGGCTCTAGAAAGAAAAAAGATTAAATAGTTGTTCAGGTATACATTTAGAACACAAAATAATTGTAAAGAGATTTAGTTCTTGAACAATTAATACAACATAAGTCACTTGTAAAACACAGTACAAGCAAACCTGGAGTGATCCCAACAAGTATAGATGGCTCATTTTTAAGATAGAATGCTAACTCTGAATCTCAAATTTTGCAGCCTCAAGTTCATTCTGGAAAATGCAATGATCTGGTCAATGTTTAGAAGCAAGGAAAAAGTACAACTAAACCTATGATATAAGAATATGACTATCATATGTGGAAATTTGTACAAAAAGCAAGACAACTTAAAGCACCAATAATATTCCTATTGAGTTCAGTATATTATGCAATGAAAATAGGCAATACAAGAAGAAAGGGCTAAACCCTCAAGTGAGTGAAACTCTTTCTCCTCCAATTACAATTCACATAAAAGCCCTTATCCCCGATATTCTATTATTCCCATATATTCCATTATTAACTTTTCCTTCCCATTCCACTTCTTGCCTAAGGTAAGAGTTGAGGCCTGGGTGTATGGGCATTGTGCACACCTTAATAGGCTTCTCTTATCTGAATTGGGGCCATCGGTTAAGACCAATATGACTTGGATTCCTATCAACAACCCTCAATTCTAACATATTTGAGTCAACTATGGAAATGGAGGATTGAAGGGAATGCTGCAAGAACATTCGGTTCCAAATCATTACCATCCAAACGTTATACATGAACATCGAAGCCTTTTCATTGCAAATCACTCATGAATCCAAGTCTTAAATCATATAAATTATAACTAAAGTTTCCTTCCTTCAAAACAAAAGTTCAAATTCTTTCATAAAGAAAAACAAAAAGATACCAGGAACAGAACTAGGGAGTAAACAATGTCAATTCTTTAAAGAAAAACGTACTTGGCATATTGCAAGTGTATCCTTACAGTTCTGGAGATTGCAAAATACAGAGTTCAAAAAAATATTTTAGGTCCAAATAATATATAAGAATCCTAACAAAGTACAATATATCTAACATCATCTATAATATCTCTCACGAAGTGACAAGATCATTCTTGTTGTTATACCAAAAGCTTCTTCAACTTTTGTTTTAGCCTGCAACACAATAACATCATTCAAGTTATCTAACTTTCCTCAATCTAAACACTTCCTGCATAACCACAATCCAACAAGCAAAATGAAGGAAAACAAAAACACATTCCATAATAACCTGCACCTAAATCCATTACCTTCTTCGGTGCAAAAGGATCATTGTCATAATCCAAACAATGTTTGACGACAAAATCAAAAATCCTAAATGCCTTCCACCAAATCTGCCTCCAAAATCAAAAACCTGCATTAGGCAGAAGCGAAGGAAAAGAAATTGGCCTCACCCGACACCAAATCCGCAACCTTAACTCTAATGTAGTTAATCCTCATCAGCGGAAAGGTCTCTCCTCTGTTGGAGGTAGTGATGAGCAGCGATTTGCCTCACTCCAGCATCGACAGAGCAGTTATTGGTCTCGCTCCAATGTCAGTAAAGCAGTTCTGACTGGAAGCTTTTTGAGATCTGCAATGGACAGGTAATGGTTCAACATGATGTGGAACCTGACGTTGTTGATGTATGCGTGCGAACCGGAGAAGATGGAGAGGTCCTTGACGGTGAACATAGTCATGGTGTTTAGCGTCATGAGTTCCGTTTACATCACCGCTAAGGCGAGGATGTTGATGTCGTTGTTGTAGGGATGAAACAACTCGTCAACCAACATTAGGAATACCTTCGCAACGGTGTTGTTGGTGTTTCGATGGAGCATATCAAAGGTTATAGTGATGCAATAGTGAAGTGGGTTTTTTTTTTGGGGGGGATTCGAGACTAGGCATGGCAACGGGGGCGATTTTTGCTTATACCACCCTCGCCCCTGCCCTCGAAAACCGTGGGGTCAAAAATTTTCCCTCCACTCCCGCCCCAGCCCATCTTGCTTTCTCTAGTTTGTTTCTTCTACTTCGTCTATATTAGTATGGATTCATCATAGGAACATACGTAACTACTGGAAATATTGTATTCATCCTGAACCAACAAAATAATAATATATTTATATATATATATAATCAAATATAAGTATTTCTTGTTACGTATAATTTTAAAATTAATATATAATAATTAATTTATTATATAAAAAGTTTGATATTTTATATTAATATTGATATGTATCATTAAACATATAAATCAATTAATATGAAAACTTAATAATAGTCTTAAGTTTGATTTTCAAATATATAGATTTGTTAAATATTTGAACATAATTATCCTCAATAGAATTTACGTGAAGTTTGAAACAAAATATAAACAATATGATACGTCATTGATTACACTACTGAATATATAATAGTATAAAATAATTTTACTTCTTGATTAAATCTTTTTCATTCTTTTGTTTTTTTTCTCCTCGATTATTTTGGCTAAATTCTCATATTAAACATTATTGTTCTTGATATGAAATAATTGAATAACAATACAAAACGCATGCCTACAAACACAAATTCCTTCCCCCAAAAGAAGTTAAAAGAACAAAAACTAAGAGTTTAATTTTTATATATATATATTTAATTAATATAAAATTTTATATATTTCAACTAATTAAAATTATCCTTAATTTTTATATATTTTAAGTTCTTTATTATGATAGTTGATCAAATTATCAGACGTGATATATATAAATGATAAGTTTTAAAAAATTATATTGTTAAAACAATCAAATTAAATTAAAATTTAACTAAATTATTACTATGCATAGCAAATAGTAACAAAGGTTTAAACAAATACCATTATTATTTGTGCTACTATAGGACAAATAGGTGCGGGGCGGGGGCGGGGGCGGGACGGATACCAGCATTACCAAAACCGCCCCCGTCCCCGAATTGAACATGCGGGGAAAAACCGAACCCGAACTTGAAACCAATCAACTCGATTTTTTCTCGTCAAAATCGGGGCGGGTGCTGGTCGATGCGGGCAGGGGCGGGTGAAGTTGTCATGCCTATTCGAGACAGATAAATGGAGGTCTTTTTAGGTTTTTAAAAAAATCGATGTTAAGTGAGTATTTACAACATCGGTTTTTCAAAAATCGATGTTAAAATCACCCTGTTAACATCAATTTTTCTAAAACTGATGTTAACAATGACATTTTATTTACAAAAATGCCACCGCGCATTTTGTAACATAGGTTTTCATCAAAATCGATGTTAACTTCGTGATGTTAAATCTTGTTTTTGTAATAATGTTTGTTTAATTCTTCTTTGATACTTTCTTTTTGCTCTAGTCATAAGGCCTTCCCATCCATTGAAGCTCTCCTTAAGTCCCCAATCCATGGTCTCTTTAGATTGGTCTTTATCAATTTGTGAAACACAAGAAAAGGAAAGAAGAGTGTGTCTAAAAGTTATAATATCTAAAACAAAACATATTAAAGGAAGAATGGATGATCCTGAAATAGGTTTTATGAAAATAGTATAGTGGGTGGGTGTGTAAAGGTTGAACATGAGAGAGGGCTGATTGTAGGGTTGGTACAAAGATTTTATGGGTCATAGGCGAAATAGTAAATAAGAGAAATACTATACTCTCTTAACATAAGCAAGGCCTACAATTCACAGTGATTTAAAAGTTCCTTAGAGATAGGGAGAAACAAGTTATTTATAGTATTGACTCTAATTAAAGGTCTTAACACATGTTTACGGGTGTTTAGGCCTCACTAAAACACAAATTTGACCCATCATTAGCTTTATTATATTCAAAATATGAAATCTCACTTCAAATGTGTAAATTCAAATTTATTGTCAGGGATGTTAAACAAAGAGCAAAATCTTGAGTTGAGAACGAGAGTTGTGTTGAGTGCCACACATCCTGTGTTAACCATATATTCTTAGAGGTGATGCTCTCTGAAGTGTTAATGTTAAGTGCCTAAAGGATTGTGTTGAGTTCCAACTTTCAACTATGTCCTTTTCAATTTGGCTCAAATCAACGTTCTTTGGTTCACTTTCAACCTTGGTAAACATGAACAACCCCTAAATGATAATTTTTGTTCAATTCTTGTTTGAAATACTTGTTCCTTGCTCTAGTCATAGGGCTTTCCTTCCATGCAAGCTCTCCTTAAGTCCTCCATTCTATGATCTTTCTAGATAGGTCTCTATCAAATTATGAAACATAAGAAAAGTAGAGTAATGTGTCTAAAAGTAAGAATCTTTGTAGTAAAATACATAAGAGGAAGAATGGTTGTTTTTTAAGTAGGTTTCATGAAAAATTGAAAATAGAGAGATAAAGAGAATGAGTTGAATTATCTACATTAAATAGTATTTGACATGAGAAACTCTTGGATGGGCACGCACCTAACATGTCATTCTTGGACACATCCAATCTTAAAGTGACACATGTTACATTAAAAAAATAAAAATAAAGAACAACACATCATTTGCAAGATTCAAGCCTTAGTCTTTTGATTTCTTTTGCTTACACATCATTTGCAAGATTCAAGCCTTAGTCTTTTGATTTCTTTTGCTTCTTCTTAGTATACACAATACAACATATTCCTCCACACTGCATGAGATGCCCATAATATCAATGAATTGTTTATCATTATAGATGGTGGGGGTTTTCCTTAAATACCAAAAAACTATTGTTTGCCACAAATCCTGACACACAAAAATTCACTAGTATGAGCATCTCTATTACCATCACAGGAAACACCAATACATTATTAAGTCAAAAGACATTTTTGTCTTAAAGACTAATCAGGCATCCTGATTATTTTGATTAGATGCAAATAAATACAAATGATAAAAGTTGTATTTGATATGCTATCAGATCATAATCTATATTTATGCGTCTGAAGTCTCAGACGATGCATTCATAAGACGATCTGATATAACATTTAAGACTTTTATTTAATACTATGTGTCTGAGATTCTTTCATGCATAAAACATTCTCCTAAGATCTTTCAAAGTCCTATGAAGAATAAATGAAGTCCACGGTCTGGAAGTCGCTGATCCTCATCAAAGGGCATGCTCTGTTGTTGCAGACCTGCTATGATGAAAGAAGTGGCTTTCCTACTGAAGTACAAGGCACTGTAACCTATCATCATGAACTTTGCATGAAGAAGGAAGCATTAAATGCTCCAACGGACTCAAGACTTCAAATGAAGAACAAAACGAAGAATCCAACCATTGTAAGACAACAAATACTTGGAGATGAAGGCTATATATAGAAGAAGTTTTGAAGAAACAAGACATGAATCATCTACGTGAATTATTCTTTCATTCTTTCTTGTAAAACATTTTGTAAATTCTTGTAAAAATACTAAGCTCTAAAAACACTTTGTATACATTGAGAGAAAAAACTAAAAGTGTCGAGTGATATATCTATTTGTAAGACAATCACATATTTAGTCAGTGTGCAATCTTCCAACAAATCTTTTTGATTTGTTTAGAGCCAGTAGTGGCTTGGTAGGACAAATAGTATTGGATTTGAGTCAAACTTGGGGTAGAGCTTACAAGTGTAAGCACCAGAAGTGGTATTAAACAATACTTATAACTTTGATAAGTTAGTGGAAACTTAGGGCTTGTCAAGAACTGGATGTAGCCTTGGGTTTGAGACGAGCCAATTGAATTATTTGTGTGCTTTCTTTTGCTTGAATTGACAAAGGATTTTGAATTTGTTTTTAGATCATATATGTCATTTCGTTTTACAAAGAAAACTGTATTTTCTCATCATCTAATAAAGTTTGAATCAAAACCTTTCTAAGTGGTTTTAGGTTTATTTGCATCAAACGATAAATGTGTTTTTAGTCTGTAGAAAAATTTCAAATTCTAAAAACATAATTCAATCTCTCTTCTTGTGTTATTTGCTTCTACACCATGTTCATAGCCATACCCAATAAGCAAGATGTCCAAAACAGAAAACATCCCGATTGATGAGAGAACATTATTTATGTTCTTTGCTTCAAACTAATCCCAAATTATAGCACTAGATTTCAAATTCTAGATTGTTCTCCGATAAAAAGAAGAAACTACCATCCTCCTTATTATTCAAGTGACACAAATATCAATTTCAATGTTTTGCATCTCCAATTAATTGAAAGAGCCCAATAAAACCCCAACAAAATCACAAGCTTGGTCAACAAATTAAACTAGGTTTCCTTGTGTGTCCATCTAAGAGTTACTCCTTTTACATTAGGCAAATACATTTATTCTTAAAATCTACTAAAAATATGTAATGAAATATAAAACTAATAAAGAACCAAAATTGCACAATCATAAAATTATTAAGAACAAACATATATTTAAGTCAAATTCCTAAATAAATTTTTGGGGTAAAGAAATTCCTAAATAATTTGGGAATTGTTTTTTTCAAGGGATTAATTTGGGAATTGTTTTTTTTTTCAAGGGATTAATTTTTTAGACATTAAACTTTGTAGTTGTTTAAGGTACTCACTACATTTTTAAAATGTTTACAAACTTAAATTAAAAAAAAAAAAAAAAAAAAAAGAGAAAGAGCCAACCCCGACCCCAACCCCAACCCCAAGAATCAATCTCCTCTACTTCCATTTCTCACTCAGCAACTGCTTCTCCTTCTCCCTCTCTCCACTTCCCAATGCCCTCTCTCCACCTTCTCCCCGGCGCCACCACCGCCCCCAACTCCACATTTCTCCTCCGCCCCCATTCCCCTCTCCTCCCCTCCAAAACCCTAACCCCCAAAAAACCCAAACCCAAACCCCCCTCCGCCCTCCTCCAGTGGAACCGCAAGCCCGAGCTCTCAGGTTCCATTCCGCGCGTCACCGTCATTACCTCCGGCAAGGGCGGCGTGGGAAAGACAACCACCACCGCCAACATCGGCCTCTCCCTCGCCCGCCTGGGCTTCTCCGTGGTCGCCATCGACGCCGACGTCGGCCTCCGCAACCTCGACCTCCTCCTCGGCCTCGAGAACCGCGTCAACTACACCGTCATCGAGGTCCTCAACGGCGACTGCCGCCTCGACCAAGCCCTCGTCCGCGACAAGCGCTGGTCCAACTTCGAACTCCTCTGCATCTCCAAACCCCGCTCCAAGCTCCCCCTCGGCTTCGGCGGTAAAGCCCTCACCTGGCTCGTGGACGCGCTGAAAGCGCGTCCACAGGGTTCCCCTGACTTCATCCTCATTGATTGCCCCGCCGGCATCGACGCCGGCTTCATCACCGCCATCACGCCCGCCAACGAGGCCGTCCTCATCACCACCCCCGACATCACCAGCCTCCGCGACGCCGACCGCGTCACCGGCCTCCTCGAATGCGACGGAATCCGGGACATCAAGATGATCGTCAACCGGGTTCGAACCGATATGATCAAAGGAGAAGACATGCTGTCGGTGTTGGACGTGCAAGAAATGTTAGGGTTGCCATTGCTTGGGGCTATTCCTGAGGACACTGAGGTTATTAGAAGCACCAATAGAGGCTACCCTCTTGTGCTCAACAAGCCTCCCACTTTGGCGGGCTTGGCGTTCGAACAAGCCGCGTGGAGGCTCGTCGAGCAGGATAGCATGCAGGCCGTGGTGGTGGAAGAACAACCCAAACGAGGGTTTTTCTCCTTTTTTGGGGGGTAGGTTTTAAACAAGGTTATGCATAATAGTGTGTATAGTTAGTTGGTTGGGTTAGTGCATGTTGGATGAGCGTTGACAATATTGATTTTGGTTAAAATTGATTTTGAAGTGATCTAATATATGTTTTTATTATAGAATCAATTCTGAACTTCTAACATGAAACCAAACATGTGAGAATTAATTCAAAATCAATTTTAGACTCAATCAATTCTTTAATGCAGAACCAAACACGCGCTTAATTAGTTTAAGGTGTTTGTTTTTGTTTAATTGATTGGTTGAGTAATGACTAGTGAGTATATTTGTTGAGAATTGAGAGAGTTCTGACTAGTTTGTAGAGCCTGCTGTGGTGTTTTGAAGAGGTATTGGGATGTTGGAGCTCTGCTGGAATGAACGATTATTCTTTTGTTTTGTTGATGAGTGAAGTTATAATATTATGATATTCGATGAATTAAAATGAACACTGTTAAGTTGTTTATAATATAGAGGATTAGAGGATATGTTGGGTGCTTGATGTGGTCCCTTCGGTTGTTGTTCTTGCATTTGTACTCTCAATGGTGATGATGATGATCCTTCTTTTTGGGTTGGGTTCTGGTAACAAAATTTAGTGCAGTTTCTCGAGTGATTTTGGTTCTATTCTCTGATTAGAATTGAAGTTTCACCTTGCTAATCTTTGTTTGTCTTCAGTGTAAACCTTTATTGGGATGGTTATCGAGACAACTTGATCTCTGATTGGAAAATAATGCCAAAAACATCTGAAGGACATAAATTAAGATTTCTCTCAATTATAATTGGCAGGATAAACATCTACTGCAATGAACAGTTTTTTTGTTTTTTTGATCAGTGAAGTTATATATAGTAATATACCAATGAAAATGAACTTTGTTAATCTGTTTATAGAGGATATGCTGTGTTCTTGATGTTCCTTTTGGTTGTTGTTACTGTGGCTTTTTGCCAAATGATGATCTTTTTGGGTTGGGTTAACTGCAATAAATTAGGTACTACTGGTTATGTTTTGTAATCAGAATTTAAGTTTGATTTTTGTAACCTATGTTGTGCTTTAATGTAAAATTTTATTAAGGTGATTACCATTTACCATGCCAAAACTCCAAGTCTCATTGTTCTTCCAGTTAGATATTTCATGGCATGTTCTTGTTTTTTCTTCATTGAATGATGATCTTTTGTTTTGGAATTGTTAACGGGAACAAAATTTATATACAGTTTCTTAGGTTCTTTTGGTGTTGTTCTTTAATTAAAATTAGAGTTTTACCTACTAACTTATGTTACTGTTTAATATAAACTTTTAATTAGGATGATTGCCGAGATAAAACTCTAATTTTAATTGGAAAATAACACTAAAAGCATTTAAAGAGCTACATCTAAGTTTTTGTTTTAATTGTGAATGGTAGGATAAACTTGCAATAGTGTCTTGAGTTGTGGAAGTATTTCAGCTGCAAGTGCTTATTTCTAGATGGAGGAAGAAACTGTGTACAGTATGATTTTCAAGTCTTTTTTGCTAATTCCATTTAGCATTGCTAGTAATTTTTTGAGAATAGATTAATGTCTGTACTCTGTATCGTTTGGTTGACACTAGTCAATGTGAAATGCAGCCATCTAGGTTCATTTTTGTTGCAAATACAGCATGTAGTGATTGCTCAATTATAAAATTTTGCCTAATCTGAAACATTGGTATTTTTTCACCCTGCCTTGATTTTATAAGATAGTGAAAGGTTGGACCTTTGCAGATCTTATGAAATTTACTGCTTCGAATAAAGCTACACCATAAATTGATTGTAAGCTTTCTTAAACACAATTAAACTGTAGCTAGGTTTTACTGACTTTGATTACTTCCAAGGTTCCTTTGCGAGATGGTGTGATTGGCAGGTCGATATGAAGCATGCGGGACCTGTAACTTGGAGAGTTGGAGGCCTTAGGATTCATTCTCAATAGGATTGGGGCTCTGCCCTAAGGCCTAATCCATAACTGATTTATTTGTTTCGCAAACTTGACTTAATCCAACCTAATTACACCTGATTGTTAGGATCAATGCGTTGAACTGGAAACTAGTTTTGCCACTGTTGAGTTATTTTCAAAATTTTAGTACCTGGTTTCACTTTCACTTCAGAGAAATATTAGAATTGATTTTGCCTTCTATCAAACGTGATTTTGTGAAGATACAAAAGTATGGTTATTGTCGGATAAAATTAATTTTGTAGCTAAACCCTGATTTGACTAAAAGTGGTCAAAATATTATTTTTTTTAGATTGCAATATACACTAAACTTTACAATCCAAAGGATTGGCGAGGATATAAGATCCCGTTACATAATGATAAAAAAGTTTATTTGAATGTTGAATTATTTGCTGAAGGTAGTATGTCTAACCTCTCTAGGCAAACAGACAAAGCAAGTATATATAGAAATTGGATTACATATACATGAAGAAATTGTTGCCATAAGGTCCATTATGAGAGGAGGGTTATTGTTTTTTACTCTTCCCACATCATTCTTTATTTTTATTTTTTTGGGTAGAACAGGAA
This sequence comes from Glycine tomentella, assembly GCA_007407185.1. Taxonomy (NCBI): domain Eukaryota; kingdom Viridiplantae; phylum Streptophyta; class Magnoliopsida; order Fabales; family Fabaceae; genus Glycine; species Glycine tomentella. The sequence goes on along the minus strand of PYAF01006011.1, from coordinate 248,464 downwards.
AACAAAAAGGAGAAATTACAGAATGGCAGAATCAAACTCTAGACTAGCTAGCACCCCTGAAGGAGGTGTCTTCCATAATCCAACCACAGGTATCATATCTGATCCCCCATGTTGATAAGATGTGTGCTACTCCATTTGCTTCCCTAAGGACCACTTGGAGCTCCACTTGCCAATCCCTCTCTAGAACCTGAAGAATGTCGGCAATTAGAATACTAATAGCCTCAAATACTTCACGGCAATCAGTTTCACTGATTAACTGACGGTAACCGTGTTGCCATGCTTCATATAGGGCCCTCCCTAATAGCCAAAAACTTTGCACGTTTTGGACATCCACCATTAAAAAATTTCGAGAACCCAACCAGCCATCGTCCTTCATGATCACGGACAACGCCACGTATCCCCATGCAATTGTTCCTAAAGCTCCCATCGACATTAACTTTTACTTAAAGGCTCCACAGGATACTGCCAACGGAGAACATTCTCCATAGACAGCTTCATTCCCCCATACTGAACGTAATCAGATATACTGGACCTGATCATACTACAAATATACGAAAGGGGCCATTTCTGCGAATTGAAAACAAAATTGCAATGCAATCTCCATGCCCACCAACAAACAGTTACAATTGACACAACTTCATGCTGCATAATATTAACTACCCACTCATTAACATCAGTGATAATAGTAATAGGAGGAATCAGGATTCATAACCGATTCCACAATTCCTCGAATGGGGACAATCCCTTAACACATGTAGCGTGGTTTCATCCACTGAGGAGCACCCAGGACAAATTGCACATCATTCTTTATTTGATAATATTTTGCATTATGAAGATACCCCTGATGGAAACGTGACAGAAACATGTTTCTGTTGAACAGAATATATATCGGAAACGTCATAATATATATATATATATATATATATATATATATATATATACATATGCATTTTCATTGTGTACTGAGTTTACACCCTGTTAATTCAACATAAATGCGTTTTGTAATATATTTTGCTCCATAGATATGTGTTTTTGTTATGTTAAATATTTTCAAAAAGAAAACTAATAATTAATTCTTGGTGGTTGAAAGCAGAAGTTGGGAGGGACGTGGATTCAAACTTCACTCATTAATAAAAATTAACAACTAACATTAATTAGTCGATAACAACGGTCGAATTGCAATTATGGTTCCCTAATTTTTTAAATCCATGATTTTGGTCCCTTGATTTTTAATTGTAACATTTGTTCTCTCTAATTTTATAAATTTATGATTTTGGTTCCCCTAATAGACTATTAACTAATAATTGTGATTATTAGAGATATTAAATCAATTATAAATTAAATAAAAATTATTAATTATTAATTTTCTATAATAAAAGACTATAACCCTAGTGTGGTGTTACTATAAGTGGAGTCGCATGCGACAGTGGAAGTAAAAGAGATATTTGTGGAGAAGAGGAGAGCACCGTGTTATGGAAAATTAGGATTAATAATGTTTAATAATTAATGATTTTGATTAATTTATAATTAATTTAATAATCCAATTAAGCAAAATTATTTATTAATAATCTATTATGAGACCAAAATCATCAATTTATAAGATTAGGAGGATCAAATGTTTTAAAATCTAGGAAGACCAAAATCATATATTTGAAAAATTAGGGTAACTAAAATTGTAATTTAGTCTCAAAAATCTTAATATAAACTACGTTTTTAAAGTAAACAAATTAATTGTGATATATTTTTTTAAAATTGAAATTAAATTAATTAAGATATATTTATTCTTTTTTAAAATAGTAGTCCAATTAAGTATGATATAAACTACTTTTTTAATTGAATTTTAATAAGTTACAACAAAAGTAATCACTTATAATAGTAATCAAATTAATTCTTATAAAAAATAAAAATTTTAAATACAAATTGAATTAATTATGATACAATTACAATTTAAAAGCATAACTTGTGTTATCATTAATTCAAATTTCAATTTAAAGGTAGTTTATATTACAATTAATTTTAGGCTAAATTATAATTTTTGTCTTGTGTAATTTTGAATATGCAATTTTAATCTTCTATTTCTAAATCGAGACATTTAATTTGATTTTTATCCTTTTTTT
>PYAF01006011.1:227442-239322 GCA_007407185.1 Glycine tomentella | reverse complement strand
AAAGATTCAATCAGAATTTTACACCATCAAAAGAGTAAGGAAAGAATTCACCTGATGATCCAAGAATGATATGCATAATGATGAAAATACCAGGTTGAATGCAGAAACAATATGCAGAACAAGTCTTTCCTTAAACTTTGAAATGAATTGACTTGCTTCACTAAATCCTAATGACCCATTCTTGTTTTAATGGAAGCAAGACCTTTAGAACCCAGAAGAAAGCCTTTGTGAATGCTTAGAAAGCTCTTAGAATGCTCAGTTCTCGAAAATTCAATTTCTATATTTTTTTCTTACAATCAGACAAGGCAAGGGTTCTATTTATACTAAAAACAGTAACAGAAATAATCGATTAAATAAGCTCCTGTAATCGATTGTTTATCATTTGTAATCGATTACACATGCTCCCTTAATCGATTAAAGGTGTTCATAGTAGGTTCTGAGTTACAGCAACGGGTCATTTAATCGATTATCTCGATGTGTAATCGATTAAGACAGACTTTGCAAAAATCATGTTTGTGAATTGTAATCGATTCCAATACATGATAATCGATTAAGGCAGACTATGTGCAAAACATGAAATGAACTAAATAATCGATTACAATAAATGTTAATCGATTAAGACAGACTGATCTCTTTTTCTAAATAGGCAAGTAATCGATTACAGATCAGTGGTAATCGATTAAACCAGTCACTTAATCAGATTTATGTGTATACTAGAATGAAATAATCGATTAATATGATGATGTAATCGACTAAATTGTTCTTGATAAATTCCAGAAAGCTTGAAGAACAATATAATCGATTCTTTAAGTAAAATAATCGATTAAACCAGCTTAAGGCCATTTTTCCAAAACACTTAGCTTCTTTTTAAGTTCCAAAACAATTACTTAAAGCCATTTATGATGTAATGCATAAATGAATATAAATGGTATGCATGCAAGAACTTGGATCAACAGAAAGCTTTCTTTCCTTTTACATTTAATCACAATCTTTATCTTCAAGCCTTCAAGCATGTTGAAAGTCAAAACATTTCCAAGTCTTTACATTGCTTCAATCTTCAAGAGCTCCCCCTCAAATCAACACAAAGTGTTTAGGCTTTTTTACATGACAAATCAATTTGATTGGTAGTTGTAAATTGTGTATGAGGTGAAACTCCCTATGATCCAATGCATAAAGCTCATACATGGTTTCTGCATTCATGTTTTAATAAAAGTATAAGTCTTGTGAAAAATGTTTTGTGAAACAAATGGTTTTTAGGATTACATAAAAGCCAAAGTGTTCAAAGTTTTAGGTTTTGGGAAAACGATTTTTCTCTGCTTTAATCGATTACCAATTAGTGGTAATCTATTACTTAAGCTTTTAAGAACACTTTAATCGATTACAAGAGAAAGGTGATCAATTGCACTTCACAAAGTCACAGAAAAGTCTTCCTGTGATAATCAATTACGATTTGTGCTAATCGATTACTTGGCACATTTTGAAAACAAAGACTTCCTGTGATAATCGATTACAATTTGTGGGAATCGATTACTTGACACGTTTTGAAAGCAAAGACTTCCTGTGATAATTGATTACGATTTGTGGCAATCAATTACTGGCGCGTATTTGAAAACTTGACTGCCTGTTATAATCGATTACATGATGAATTAGTCAATTACTTTGTTCATAAATCTTTTCCAGAAAGCTGAAGAACACTTTAATAGATTAAATGTGTTAATAATCGATTACATAAGAGTATTTAATCAATTACATTAACATTTTGATCGATTACTGATAGTTACAAACTGATTTCTATAAATAGTTGTTAGGTGTTTTGGAAAATAACAACGATATTACTAAGTACATTCATTATCTTTCTGAGCAAGAAAAGGTTTCAAGTGCTAAACTCTGTCAAGTCCCACAAATCCTCAAGATTCAAAGTTTTCAAAGGAGGATTTCTTCTTGTGCAAGCTTTCAAAAGAAGTTGTAGAAAGAAAGTCTTGAAGTAACATCTTCCACCTTTTTAATTCCAGTCTTGTAAATCATTTGCATTCATCATTTATTGGATCATAGGTGGTTTCTTTCTTTATACTTTGTTGTGTTTTCTTTTGATATTATTTTTGTATTAATAACATATAATTTCTTAAAGCTTTACTAGGATAGGTGTTCCTAGGGGTAAGAGTGGAGGTGGGTGATCTCTATGTCTTGATCACACAGATTCTAAGAGTGTTAGAAGTCTCATTCTTAAGCTAGGTGTGATTAAGAGTGGTGATTGAGTGTTTTTAGTTTAATATTTTTCTATTATTTTTAGCTTATTTGACTTCTCTTGGACTTTTATTTTCTCACTCTAATTTATTTTTTGTCTTAGACAAACAATTGAGCTTAATTGATAATTGTTGCTTATTTTGGATTTTTTGCTTACTTGACCTATCTTCCTTGTGCAGGATCTCGAAAGATCTACAAAACTCCAAATTGTGCATATGAGTAATTCCTGAAAAGATAAGGAAAAGATCTACAATTTTGTCAGAGATAAGCCAAGGTCAATTCTGTCATTTTGAGGGTCATTTTAGGCTTGGAAGTCATAACCTCTGCACTTAAGTTTTTGGTTGCGAATTGGTGTAATTTAGTAATTAGTTAGGCCTAATCATGGCTCATCCTTTCCTACTGACTCAGTCACTATATTTTAGCGCAATTAGTTAGTTAGATTTTTTTACACTTCACTTTAGCACAAATAGAATTTGTAGTTTTTTTTAGAAGTTTCCAGAACTAAAATTTCTATCTCTTTTTCTCTCAATTGTTCTTCATTGTTCTTCAGTCTTCTTCTTCATTTCATTTTTGTTCTTCCATTTTCTTGCACTAATTTCATGGCTCTTCCATTGATGATGATCATTGAAGGCTAAACAATTAATCAATCCAAGGATCCAATCCAAGTAAGGAGAATTTTGAGTTCTGGTTTGGTATTTCAATTTCTGTGTAAATGTTCACTTTCTTTTTCAATCCTCTATTCGATTTTCATGATTATGAATGTGTTTAGGATTGAAAATGGATTAGGTTATGGATTCATTTCCTAATTTTAAATTTTAATCACAGATTATTTGGATGATATTTCAATTAAGTTTGTGGTTTCAATTAATTTAGGAGTTCATTCGATTGAACTACTTCTAATGAAATTGAATGAAGTTTCATAACAAGATCATTATCTAAGGACTATGATAATTTGAATTGCTTGGTTTGGTGAATTGGATTGATGTTCTTTAATCTGTTTTACAATACCTCTTATCAATTCTGTTAGTTTTCTAAATTTTTCTTCAATTGTAGTTTGTGTTTTTGCAATTTTTATTCATTGCCTACAAACTGTTTGACAAAATCTCCCTATTGTTTATTAGTAAATTGAAGTTGGAACAAAATTGATCATGTCTCTGAGTTAATCTAAGTTAATCTCGTGCTACAGAATTAGCGTAGTTTAATTGTTTTGAAGCGATGCAACATCGATTATCAAGTGGTTGTGTAAAAAACTTGTAAGAACTATTTGTTATTGGTGGAACTCTAACCTTTGTGGTTGGAAGAACTGGATGTAACTTCTCAAGGGTGAAAAGTGAACCAGTATAATTCCCTGTGTTGAATACTTCTTTTTAATTTGTGTTTGCTGTTATAATTGATCATTCTTTGGTGCTACATTTCTTACTCAATAAGTGAAAGTTTTGTGATTGCATTCTTGAGTTGAGTGGTTTGATTGGTTGGTGCATTCTTGGTTCATTTGTGATACGATCTTGATTACTCTGATTCTTTAAAGATTTTTAAAAGACCAAGTTTAAACCAATTTACCCCCTCATGGTTATTGTGTGTTGTTTATATTATTTTCAATAATTTCTTTTGCCAACAAGCTGGACTCATAGCTTGGGGGCTTATGTATTGCCTATGGTCCATAAATAGATAAGGAAAGCGACGTGGCATTGGAATATAAATGTCAGACCTCCTCGTCAATCCTACTACAAGAGCATGGATGTAACTCCTTTAGCAGCTAGGCTATTAGGCTGGTAAACTAATAATATATATCAATATATATTTGAATTCTAATGATACCGTCATCATTCCCTTATCAAGTTGCAGGTACCTACTTATCTACTAATAATGAATTATCTATAAGAGTTGTTATACACTATAACAATCCATACAATCAAGGACCCGAAACTCCCATCCAACGCTATAAATATCAGGTTCTATCTCCCCCTTTCGATTCATTATCAATTCACTCACATACTTACTTGAGAGTTTGAGTTATTTGTTTTGCAGGTACCCTTCGTATTTTCCTAACAAAGGGTACCTAAAGTCCAATGTGTAAATCGTGGACCTCATCCAGGTTACGTCTACCCTGGCATCAAGCAACTCCAAATTTTGATACGTACAATATATAAAACCTAAGTCAAGAATATTTTGTGAATACAACATGTTCATTATTCTAATATGAAAAATAGTTTGCCGTCTTAAGAAATCAGGTTGACTTGTTTTTTTCATTTCATTTAAGAAAAATGTTATTTTTTAAAAGCAAGAAAGTGTTTTTAATATATATATATATATATATATATATATATATATAATTATTATTATTGATCAAAATTTATACAAATTTTAATAAATAAAATGAGTGTGACTCTTTATTTACTAAATTTGAAATTTTATTTAATATATTAATAAATGTCAGTTAAAAATAAATATATTAAAATGATCCGTGTGCCATCTGAATCAGTGGATGTGGTCAAATTTGTAATGTAATCATATTCGTAAGTTGACGGTTTTATAACTTCACGACTCGCTTTCGTAAGCCAAGTAAATTAATCAACGACTAATCCAAGAAACGAGGGAAGGAGAATGAGCACTTTCAACGCTACCATGCTCATGCATGTTGCTTTTGGAGAGTTTTATCTTTAGACGTTGCTATTACAGAAATTGAATTTGTATGAATGAAAGCCTTCTTCACAAGATCAACGTGTAAATCTAAATTTTTTGGATATGGACGGTTCAACATCGTGATATAATATCTTTAGTATATGTAATGTATTGGATAAATGTTTTTATATATAATTAAATTATATTAAATATATAAATTATATTATAATTAAAATTTGGAAAAATTAATTATTTTTAAAATATAAGTTACGTTTTAAGTTTATGATAAATAATTTATATCCTGATATAATATTATTTTGAATTATTAATAATTTAAAAATATATATTATAATTAATTTAAAATAATAAATAATAAATTGAAAAATATAAGAGGTTAATAAAAAAGTAAAAAATTTCCCGCGCAAACAATCTCTTTAAAAAATAACTTCTAAAAACATTATCCGATAATAATGATCTTGAACATAGTATTTTGGCCCTTGAACTCTATCAATATGTTGCTGGCGGAGTGAAATTTGACTATACTATCCCTTAAATAAAAATCTGTGTTTGTTGTGTCTTGCAAATAATAAAAGGAAAAGAGAGATTTTACTAATTAAAGGTGATTATTAAATATTTTAATAAAGATGAATTATTAACAAAGTTAATAAACAATTCAAATCAATAATGTGATAAAAAGAAAAAGAAAACCCTAACATCTCTCAACTTATTTTTTTTTTTTTTTTTACATATTGTTGGTTCAACTAAGAACAGACTTTAATTTATTCATTACCCTTGTTAATTAAGTCACCTAAATATTCATCAAACCTAGTTTCCACTTTGAATGCAATCCCAAGAGGCAAAACAGTCAAGGCCACACAGCTTTAATTACCACCCCATGCTGTTCTAAAAGGGTAGAAGATCCAAAAGAAAACAACAGGAATATGGCTGGCGTTTGGGCTTCAAATTTTGTCTGTTTGTTTCAAAAAAGAGTAAGTATTAAAGGATTGAAAACTGAGATGTGGCTACATTTCGTAACATGCTCGTGTGAGGGATGGAAAATCAAAACCACCGGTTTTTAGGATACTATATATATATATATATATATATATATATATATATATCAAGTGGTTCATAACTCAAATATTTCCGTCAAAGTGTACGAATATGACGTTTAATTATCAAATTGTCGACTATTCATTAAATGCAGCATACACTTTTTAACATCATACTGTAAAGTTTGGTCATATAATGATGTAGGGGGTATAACTAATACGTTCTTGTCACATAATTGAAAACTTGTTTCACAATGCCTGTACCAAAGTGATAAACTTTAATCTGTTTGTCTGTCTGCATTTTTTCATTCAAAGTTGTAAAAATGAATGAGAAAAAAAACTATTATTTGTCTAATAATTAGGAATTGGACAAAATATGTTTTAATTTCTCAAAAAAAATTAAAGTTTGATTTTTGTCGTTCTAAAAAATTGTATGTTTTTCATCTTTTAATTTTAGAATGCACCACGTTTAATCCTTAAGCACTATCTAAACTAGTTTTCATCTCTATAAATTAAACGTCATCTTAAGACCAATGGTCTTTAAGTTGATCAAACTTCGTATACGTACGTCAACATATAATTCTCAATGCCCTGAAATTATTTCATGACCTTTTCATGGCTTTCTTAAGACCAAAAACTAACTGATTTTTTTTTTTTATCTATAAGAATTGAATACTATATCAAAAGATTTACAACACTTCACACACACCTTGAGTTCAACTAACTGAATTAAACTTCTTTAGTGTCCTCAATCAATTTTAAATTTCCTATATATATATATATATATATATATATATCCAAAAATGGGTTTTAGATCTAACCATTTGACTCTCACAAACCACTCAATGAAATTACCAAAATTTTCAATATGTTGGTTGTCCAATAATATCTTAAATGAAGCTCTAAGTCAATTTGATAAATCATTGACAAAATTAAAAGATCTCATATCCAAGGTTCTAGCCATCTAGCTAGGATCATTCAAATAAAAATATTCCTCCTAATGTAACACTCCAATCAAATCACACTAGAATGAGAGAATCTAACTGTATAGATATGAGACTTGTATAGGTGATGATAACTTAAAAAAATTAATTGATATTACATATACGAATAAGACGCATCTATTTTTCGATAGTCAATCACTTAAAAATTTCATAGTTAAGCATAATTGATTGGAGTAGTTATGAGATGAGTAACATTCTGATAAGTTCTCCAAAAAGCATGTGAGTAAAGACAAACACGTTAAAAAGTCTGGTGTTAATTTGTGGACACAGTCATGGATCCAGAAAATAGTAAAAGATGATTGTTGAAGTCTCAGAAAGGATTAACTATGAAGAATTTTGACTAACAAAAATATTAAACGTGTAACAACAATGTGAAAACTGCCAAAAAATTTACAATTAGAAATATTACATCTAGTAACAAATATTACCATCAAAATTATGACATAATGTTTTAATTCATTTGATAACTTAGTTTTCCTCTATATTAAAGTTTCGACAACGGATAATAGAATCCCCAATATCATAATTTAAGCATAAATGACAACTTTTCTAGATTTCAAAAGAAAAGTTTTTGTTCAGTTTTTTTAAATGGTATTTGAATTCAATTTATTTTACCAATTTTACCAAAATAATAATAACAAATTAGCATAATTGACATTTTTCATTGGGTGCCCTTATTTTAATAGCTGTGATGGACATGATTCAACGCGGTTTGGACTCCACTATTAGATAATAATAACGATGTGGTAAGCATCCACGATGCCTCCTAAATAGTCTCCAACAACATCCCCTACTTCACTTTTTCCATGTTATTGTTTGTCCCTCACAAAAATGGATGATAGGTCCAACACTTGGGGACCTCTAAAATCTGACACGTACACTCACGTTCGTACTTTTGCATGTGACACTTGGCCTTTTGACTCTATGTCATAAGCTAGTGCTACTAGTTTCAATCCCAATGTCTACCACCCTTTTCCTTTTTTAATCTTATTTTAATATTTTGGAACACACTGAGTAATTAGGTCACACTTTCACTCATACGATTCTAGCCATGTGTCGCACTCCCCCGTTTAACCTGCAAGAAAATAAGAAAAATGGGTCCTCGAGTTTACACTTTAAAACGTCATAATCGCTAAAAAGGTTTTGCACCCACTAATCGTTTAGCGTCATTGCTAACAAAAGTGTACCAATTGAATTGTTACCTTGATTTATCCGGAATCAAACTTAGGTTTCTGAAATATTTTCTTTATCGAGTGAAATTAATCTAATTTTGAGTTTTAATTTTTTTGAGGAATCAAAGTATCTCTGATTTTTTTTATATAAAAAAAACTAATTTATGTGTTTATTCATTTGATATTATTTCAGCACACTAATCATTTTGTTTTTCTTTTACTTTAGTAACCCAAAACTAATGGATTAGTCCGTCTAACCCAATCAATTTGAAAACTTTATTGGTTTGGGCTAAATTAACGTACTCCAAAAAGACAAACTGATTAAACAAAAGTTAGATGTAGTTTTTGAAGTTAGTTTTAGTGGCTCTTTAATAGAAATTGAAGTTATATTTTAATAATTTGGATAATAAAAGTTAATATTAAGCATTAGTATAAGTTACCAAAATTTTAGATTGAAAAATAACATAGATGATACTAAAAAGGCTCTCAAAACTTATCCTAGATATAATTGGGTTAAATTGAAATCGATCTGCATAAATTGGTGTCTTCGATTCCTTTAGTTGGAACCTAATAACTTGATAACCGACCCATAATTTTTTTTGTTACACAACCGACCCTTTAAACTTGAACACTTTCATAAAAACTTGCCAAATTATAATACGTGAGAAATATAACAAGCTTGAAATCACCCTTGTATTGAAATGCGTTTTTATAATTTTATAAATTAACAAAAGTAATGTTAAATATAGCAACAGTTAACAAAATTGATATTTTGTTTTTAAAAAACTAATAATGCCAATCCAAATTGTCATGATTTTTTTTCTCTGATTTATTAAATTCCTATTAATAGTAGTGGTAGTTTGAATTGCCACTACTTGTTTTTTTTTTAGTGCTACTCTTTTAAAACCTGTTTCTTGTCATTTTCATAGTTTTCTTATAAAAATAATTTCATGATTTTTCCAATAATTTAAATTATGTTTTACTCATTTTGTCACTTACATTTTTTTTTTACCTATTTTCTTATTCGATCACATAGTTGTTTTTCCTATTTATTTGAATGAATTTTCTCTCCACAGATTTTAATTTCATGGTTTTCCCTACTCATTTCAATGATTTCCCATTAAACATTTAAGCTTGTTAACATGATTTTCTCCCCTCATTTTTATTTCATAATTTTGCACAAAACTAGGTATATAAAAGAATTTTTAAAGACTAAAAAAATCTAGTAATTGATGAGAGGAGGGTGCATGTCATACACCTTGAAAGCTAGAAACAAAACAAAATATTGTAAGCCTGTCAAAGTTCAAACTTAATCACAAGCAAGCAAAGCCATTCCAAGTTTCCTAGGGCGATCGATAGAGCTAGAGTGACACTAATTTATTTATTTATTTGGCCCCTTTCACACAAACCAAACCCAACTTATCTTTTTTGTTTGGTTTTGCACGAGTACGAAGTACTAACTAAGAAACGTGCAAGCTATATATAATATTATGATGGATTAAACTAATTGAAAAGTTAGTTAATAATTGGAAATTTAAAAATTAATTTATTAAATTAGAAATATTTTATAAAAGTACTTGTTAAAATAATTAAAAAGTGTAAAATGATAAAAAAAATATCATAATTTATTTTTAAAAGATAACAAAGAAAATAAATAAATATGTTAAGGATAAAAATAATATATATATATATATATATAAAATTATAAACTAATATTTTAAAAAAACGTTATTTCAAATAACATTTTAAAAAATATTAAAATTTATTTACTAAATAATTAAATGAGTTTTTAACTAATAAAAATAAAAAATTAATTAAAATATCATATCGAATATAATTCATTTGATTTCTCGAATTGGGTTTTTTAATAAAGGAAAGCAACATCCGTGGCATATATAGGCTTTGCCTTTCTCAATGGTCTTGTTACACATGGATCGAAAAAGCTAAAGAAAAATTGGTGCAAATAGATTGACAAAGAAAGAAATAAAAAAGAACAATTGTTACAAATGGTTTGAGACTACAACTTTTCGTAAATTGTTTGGCGGTGTTCCCTTGTAATTTACACCTGCCAAATTTAGAGAAACACATAGGAAATGACCACTGCATTCTGCATTGCTTACATAATATCTTAAGCTTGTCATTATATTTATTTTAATTCTTTAATTTCGATTCTTTTAATATGTATTTGACAAATTTCAACCAGCACTCAAATTAGAAGGTTCGTCAGAAATTATACTGCACATAGGAAATTGGCGTTATTCTGTTTTTGAACTATTTTCAAACAGATAAAAAAAACTAAATACCCTCAAAGGTGAATTTATGCAGGAGAGGAGTCATCCCAAATGACGATAGAACTTGTGTCGCATGTCAAAAAGTAGATGAGACTACTAATCATCTATTCTTTGAAATTCAATGGCTTTTCTCTATTTGGTATTGATGTTTTAGGTGCCTTGGAGTTTAGCATTAAATGGAGATATGGGTGAACAAATCCATCAATTTAAAGTGTTGTTGGTGAAAGAGGTGTGTAGGAAGATTGTTTGATGGTGGTGTGGTTTGCTATAATTAGAGCTATTTGGCTAAATAGGAACAAAATGATCTTTACACAACATGTTAATTGCCAGCAGATTCTGGAGGAGGTGTAACTTCAAACTTGGAGATAGCTTGAGTCAAAGAAGAAGGGGTTTTGCTACTCTCTGTTGGATTGGATTAATAATCCAGTTGAATGTATCAAGAAAGCAGCTTACTGAAGTGCACTGTGGGGTATATAGGTTAGGGTTTAAGGGGCTTGGCATATGAGTTTTCAGCTTCGTGGCAGGGGTGTTGGTTTCTGCATTAGTCATTGCTTCTTGAGTTGGTTTGTTTCATTGGACGTTGGAGATACTGAGTAGTTATCTGTGTTTTACGTTGGAGCTTTAGTGAGGCAAAGTAAAGGTTCTCTTGTATGAAGGATTTCCTCAAACATCTGGTGGGCAAGGACTGCGTTGATCAGTACCGTGTTATCTCTATATTATCATCATCCAGCATTATTATTTATATATATTGCAGATCTCACAAGGATTGGTGGGTGCAATAGTATAATAAGTTACAAAGCTAGAAGTTTTGGACTAAGTTTACAGTTCTCAAAATTGAAGTTGGTGAAGGCAACGTGTATAGTGGACAATATGCAGAATTGGATCGTTTGCTTTTCTTCTTGCTTTTCACATGTTAAGTTTTGTTATTTTGGCTTTATAATAGCTGAAGCAAGGAAGCATACAGTGAGTGTGGTAACATTATAAAAGGGTGTGTTGGTGCAGTGCTAGTTGTAATGTGTGGTGCTTTACTATTTTGTTTATAGTTGCACACTTGCACCTTGCTAGCTTTTGAGTACTCTTTTTTTTATTTGAACTTGTAATCTGGTGGCTTCCAGATTTTGGCACATCTTTGCTGCTAAAAAATATACTATTAAATAAGCTAACGTGTGTTATCATTAGAATAATTTGTATCATAACTAATTTGATTATGTTAAAATGATAACTTAGATCATAATTAAATAATTAAAAACAAAAAAATTATTATTAGATAAATGGGGTATTGTTATTGAGGGGTCTAACTTAGATATTGAGTAGAATGAGTCAGTTAATGTAAAATTTTGATAATTTTTTATTTATATATATATATATATATATATGCATAATTGGGCAAAAGAACCAAAATAATACAAATTAAATAAAAAATTACCAATTTGGTGCAACTTTGAAACTATTTACAAATCTGGGGCAACTGGTCACGCCCAGAACTGGGCATGAC
>PYAF01006011.1:155751-207020 GCA_007407185.1 Glycine tomentella | reverse complement strand
TATCATACTGTATGTAGGAATGTTGCGGCCGTCTTACGCTAATCATGCATAAAATTCCATATATTTGCACCTGGACTTTACATCCTATTTCTGGATGAAGTATCATAGGTCCATGTTTTTCAATTCTTTTGCCGAATTTGGAAACATGAATCAATCTTATATTTATCACATCAATACTCCAGGATTGAATAAACGTATATTCTTTTGGAAAATATTTCCATCATATCATCTGTATCAACAGGCTGGTTATTTGTTGTAATAAACTTGTGTTGACTATAGCATGGATGGTTATATCCAAGTTGCTCATGTCCGGGTTGGCCGGGATGAGTACACCGGGATGGTTATTGCATGAATGGTTATGTTCGGGTTGACTTTATGTCCGGGTTGACGGGATGAGTACAACTTGGATAACTATAGCATGGATGATATTATCTGGGTTGGCTAATGTCCGGGTTGGCCAGGATGAGTACACCAGGATGGTTATCGCGTGAATGGTTATGTCCGAGTTGACTTATGTCCGGGTTGACGGGATGAGTACAACTTGGATAACTATAGCATGGATTGTATTATCTGGGTTGGCTCATGTCCGGGTTGGTCGGGATGAGTACACCAGGATTATTATCGCGTGAATGGTTATGTCCGAGTTGGCCAGGATGAGTACACCTGGATGGTTATAGCATGAATGGTTATGACCGGGTTGGTATAGCTGAATGGTTACGTTCAGGTTAATATAGCGGAATGGTTATATCCGGGTTGGTATAGCTGAATGGTTACGTCCAGGTTAATATAGCTGAATGATTATGTCCGGGTTGGTATAGCTGAATGGTTATGTCCGAACTAATATAGCTGAATGGTTATGTCCGGGTTGGTATAGTTGAATGGTTACGTCTGGGTTAATATAGCTGAATGGTTATGTTAGGGTTGTGGCCGGGCTGATGTTGGGTTGCAATAGAATAATAAAAACAGTCTGAATATCATCAAAATCACCTCTAACTTTAAAAAGATATCTGGTCAATTAAGCATATAAATACTTAATTAAAGATTAAAGTCTAGTCTACCTTCAATAAGTTTGATGGACTGAGTAGAGAATTTCTGGAATAACTTTAAGGTAGAAAATTTTTACGTGAAGGAAAGAAGAGATGGAAGTATATAGAGGTGGTAGAAAATAAAGGTTTTAATAGGAAGAGTGGGGCTGAAAGTGTAGAGATTTTATGAATGCAAGGGTATTTATTCTAGTTTATTTAGTTAGGTTTTAAGTGAGCTAATTAAATTATAACCGGTTTAGGATTTAGTTTGGTTACAAAGTAACTAACCTTGAAGATATTTATCTTATGGTAATCATAACAAATATTCTTTCATTTATGGCTTGAGGTACGTGGAAGTTTTTTAAAAAATATGAACTAGTTGCATATGTCCATATACATGTACCATATAAAGCAAGATTTTCTTCATTTAATGCCTATAAAAATTATCTCTTAGCCATACTTAATTTTTTGCCATGTGTATTTCATATTTCCTAAAAGGTTTACATATAACTTGTGCTTGGCTGAAAGTATTTATATTATTAAACAAATATGTCTACTGCACCAATTGTTTAATATTTAAAAAAAAAAGATTTTATACATTAATGACTATATAATTAGGGGAAGACTTAGTACAATTAACCAATTTTTGATTGGTTCTATTATATTTGACTGAATTTATTTTAGAATTAAATAAGTGTATATATATATTTATATTTTTAACCAATTATTATATTATTTAATTAAAATATAATTTTGAGAATGTTACATAACACCTATTATAAAAATAAATATTTGATTAATGATTAATATTTGTTCAAGTGAAATTTACTTAAAAAATAGTAATTTAAAAGCTGTTATAAAATTGAATATTTAATTTATATATATATATATATATATATAAAATAAAAGATGCTCTTCAATCTAGTATATCATTTCTTAATTTTTGGTATATAAGTAATTTTTGTGTATCATCCTTTCTTAGTTTTGACATAAATGGAAGATTTGTTTTTTGACTGAACATAAATGGAAGAATATCGAGCCATATTAAGGTATCATCAAACTAAACACAAAATTTCTCTCGTAGAGAAAAAATACAATTTTTTTCACATAAACAAACGAATATCAAATCATATTAAAATGTGTATAATTTTAAAAAAAGAAGTGTTAGATACACATTCTCAAAGAATACATTATTAATATTTCTTTTTTTAAAAAGTAAACAGAACAACTTCCCATAAAATAATCATATTAAAATTGAAAATGGAAAAAATTCATTTACTGCATAACATTTGTGGCATTTATTTGTCCCTCGTAAATGAAATGCCCCCTACGTTGAGGTGATGTCCCACGAGGTTTTTTCATTTTCTTAGTGGCCCCACATAAAAAACCACCCAGAAAAAAAAAAAAAAAATTCCACACATAACAGAGAAAAAGTAGTGGTCTCTGTTCATCCCCTTTTTAAACCTCCACACTTCAAACCTTTCCTCTTCATACAAACATCTCTCTCTCCCTCTTTCAGACACACACACACAACACAATCTCACACTGTTCCCAATTTTCAACACTTTCGAGTTCTACCATGGCGGCAGGACTCTCCGCCGCCATAACCATGAAGCCCCTCCTCCGTTTCCACCAACCTCGCCTCCCCAAACCAATCCCAATAACACTCGCTTTCTCTCCCTTTAGAATTTTCCACCACACAGCATCACCGAGACCCCAGAATTTTTCAACTTTCACCGTTTGTGTCCTCATGCAGGACCCAAAACAAGGCACCCAGATGGAAATTGAGGCACAAGAACCACTAGCCTCTCCTCCTCAGCAAGTTTTGCCACAAAAGTTGGCTGAGAAATTGGCCAGAAAAGAGTCTGAGAGCTTCAATTACCTCATTGCTGCTGTCATGTCTAGCTTAGGCATCACATCCATGGCAGTGTTCGCTGTTTATTATAGATTCGCATGGCAAATGGAGGTAGGTGGTGATGCCTTAAAATTGATTTTTCTTCTTCGTACTTTTATGGAAGGTTTTATAAAAATGGTTGTAGTGGTAGTTTTGTCGTGGTCCTTGATATTGCAGGAAACTATTATAAGCAAATGTTACCGATGTGACCACAACTGTGATCTTTGATATTGTAGAAAATTATAAACAAATGCTGCTGATCACAATTGAGATTACAGACACCACAAAGACTTTTTATTTTGTGGATTGTTTTTTAAAATCTTATTCTTTATGTCTTGACATTTGTGTCATGCATGATTGATTGGTGATTTGCATGTGAAGATAATGTTATTGTGAAATTGGGTTTGGCTGGTGTAGGGTGGAGAAGTGCCTTTGTCTGAAATTTTTGGCACATTTGCTCTATCAGTGGGAGCTGCTGTGAGTAATCATCCTTTTAACTGATTATGATTCCAATTCAGTTTTGAATTGCTTTTTAATTCAGAATTGGGTGAGTTCTTTGTGAAATTTGAGTGGTAGATTCAATTGGGTATGTCTGATTTTCAGGTGGGTATGGAGTTTTGGGCTAGATGGGCTCACCGGGCTCTCTGGCATGCTTCCCTGTGGCACATGCATGAGGTATGCTTTCAATTGGTTCATCTTTCCTCGGAATCCTGTCTCTCGTTCACTGTTTAAGTCAATTTAGTTATGTTATTTTTCTTTTTTTGTTAAAATGTGTTACGGTCCTCAATTTTTGGTGATTTTTTTCCTAGTCTTTATTTAAAACTAATACTTTTGGTATGCTTTTTTAAAAAAAAATAATAATAATAGGACAATTTCTTAGTCCATTTTTTTAAGGTATAGAGACTAAGATTAATTTTAATGGAAAACAAACAGTCTAAAACACATTTATTTTATTTGTCTAACACCACAAAGTGTCAAGGTCCAAGACCCACTAGGAAAATTTTTTTGGTTTCTGGTTAATCCTTGTGATGTCTCAGCAACCAATCACCAGAAATTATTGGATCCGTGCAACTCCACAAACTAACAAATATTTTTACTTCAATTGCAGTCCCATCATCGACCAAGAGAAGGACCCTTCGAGCTTAACGATGTATTTGCAATAATCAACGCTGTTCCTGCCATCGCTCTCCTTTCCTATGGTTTCTTTAACAAGGGACTGGTCCCTGGCCTTTGTTTTGGTGCGGTGCGTAAATTATCAAAAATCCACATTAAATTCTTTTTGTTAAATATCTTTCTCTTAGTTAAGAGTTTGATTGAGAGTAAGGTTCTTAATTTAATTAACGGTTTCATTGGCAACTCTCACGGTAGAGGGTTACCAAGTACCAATAAAATAATAATTACTACTTAGACTTTTAATGACATTGATATTTATTGAACACTTTTACTAAGATACCTTCTTCAACTATGAACAGGGTCTTGGAATTACTGTCTTTGGGATGGCCTACATGTTTGTACACGATGGATTGGTTCACAAGAGATTCCCGGTGGGCCCCATTGCCAACGTGCCCTATCTCAGAAGGGTGGCCTCTGCTCACCAAGTAATTTTCATTATCATCATTAGGATAACATTATGCAACATTTTATTTTAATATATATATATATATATATATATATATATATATATTAGAAAATGTTCTTAATGTATGTTTAACGTGACAACTAATTAGTAAGACTGATGCATAACATTATTATTAAGCCATGCTCATTTTAATTTTCTAAGAAGAAGCCAAAAGAGAGGAATTTGTTTCTGTTCATTTTATTTTATTTTCATTGTTCTGATACCCGTGATACTGTTGTTTGTTGTCTTTTATCTCAGCTTCACCATTCGGAAAAATTCGATGGAGTGCCATATGGGCTGTTTATGGGACCAAAGGTCAGTTGCATTTTGTTTCGTTATCTTGTTCTTATTTATTTAGTTGAAGATATTTTGTAGGTATTTTTTTTCTTCTTAATACTTTATTAATATTTAGTTGATTAGCTCAAACTTTTATTATTTTTATTAATGTCACTATAAATAATAAAATATGACATGCAGGAAGTTGAAGAGGTGGGAGGGCTAGAAGAGCTGGAGAAAGAGATAAGTAGGAGATCAAGATCATACAAAATAGCTAGTGAGAAAAGCTAATACAGACAAATCAAGAGCTGTTTCGAAGAATTATCGGTGTAAAGCAGAAATATGAAATAAAATGATCTAAAATTTTTGCTTGCATATAGATAATAATTTACAGCGATACTAGTCAGAGTTTGGTTGATAAAATAAGAAGAGGAAAATATTTTGTTGAGATGAGCAAAAATATGTCCACCTAGAATTTTTAAATGCATTTTAATATAATATTTGATAAATTTTTTAATTCTTTTTTGGTGTCTGATAGCAAGACCCATGAAATAAAAGTAAAAAAAAAAAAAAAAATAGAAGGTGGTGGTCTAACAAATAATTGGTGCCTAAAGTTTTGGTTTTGGCTTCGGAGAGAGAGGAAATGAGCCATTTTGCTTCCTCCCAGCCCCTAGTGGGATGGGGGCTATCAGCTACATTCCATTTAGTAATAAGTTGGTTGGTCCCTTTTTGTGGGGCATTGAGCTATGTATGCCACTCAAGTGGGGTTTGGCAACATTAATTACAGATACCTGAAAGGGTCGGGTAAGGTAAGGTTTACTTGACTCAAACGTTGGTACACAATCTCACTGTCGATAACTTTATCAGATTTTTTTTTTTTTTTAAATGCATAAATCGTAAACATTTGAGATTTAATTAAGATCCTACTCAATGATTGGCCGGGTGTTTAGGCAAGTATTCTCAGCCAATGTTTTAAATTCATACCGACCAGGTCGGTCTGACCGGTCGGACCGTGAACCGGGGACTGGACTAGGTTGGGTGCATCATTAGATCAGTTGTGCTTCCAATCCACCCCGTACGACCTAACTGGATTGTGATTGACCTTACGACCTGTCAACCCGGACCGGGTCAACTTTTTTTTCTTCTCAGAACTCGGAAGCGAAACGATGTTGTTTGATTTAGCCATTTAGGTTTTCTTGAGACTTGTAGTCTCGCACGAGCGCAACACAACTCCGTCTTCAACCTTGAGCGTGAGCGTTGAGAGTTCTCCAGCGTTCAGCCTTCGTCGCGCCGGCGTGACTTCGTCTTCAGCCTTCGTCTTCCGTCCAACCTTGAGCAATTCCGTGACTTCTATCGTGAATATATACGCTGTCCAAGGTTAAACATGTTCAAGAAGAAGGAATTTTGCTTTGTTATTTCTCAAATATTATCGCTTTAATATAGAATTGTTAGTTTGTGAGTTTGTCAGAATTTATTTGTTTTGTTAATTGGATTATATTGATGCTGGACCAATGCTACGCAACTTGGCACAGATGTACTGTTTTCCATTTATAAGGGCCAAAATATGTGTATGAATTAGATGTTTAGAAATGCAAATCATTTGCTGCTTGATATGATGAGTCAATCTTATAGCTCTTGAACTAAAATCTCCAAACCTTTTCCGTCCTTCTATTGGTAGACACGACCAAACATAATGAGTCAATCTTATAGCTCTTGAATTGAACTGATATGTTGGTATTTTTTTTATTCTTTCCAATTGATTGTTGTATGTGACATAAATATTGATTGTCCCATGGGATTGTTTTCACTTCATATAGTTGCTTTTTCCACAAAAATTTGATTGATCGATTCTTGGAGCTTGAAATAAAATTAAGGCTTAAGTAACTATTTTGATCTTTATAAAATAATATTCTTTGTCTAAATTTATTAAGTGTTTAATTGTATCAAAGATGACATCTTGTGAAACACCAACATCCCAAGAAGCATCTACTCAAAATTCAGGACCTAATATTAAAGGGAAGACTGACATAGCTTGGGCACACTGTAAGCTTATTCAAGAGGGTGACAAGAATGCTATGTTGTGTATTTACTATGATAAAATTGTTAGGGGAGGTGGAATTAATAGATTAAAGAGTCACTTGGCTGGTGAAAAGGGTTAAGTTTCTCTGTGCAATAAGGTGCCTCCCGATGTTCGTTATCAAATGAAACATAATATTGAAGACAATAAAAGCAAGAATAAGAAGAGAAGAATTGATGAAGAACATGATTTTTATTTACCCAGTGAAGAAGATGGTGAAATGCTAATAGAAATGGAACAACAAAGTGAACAAACACAAAGGACAATTGAAAAAGTGAAGGCAAGTGGTCGTATTGGAAATTATTTCAACCTAGAACCACTCCTGAATCTCAACCTACCTTGAAAAGTGTGATGCAAAATAAACAAGTGATATAAAGGTGTGACCTTGCTATTGTTAAATGGTTCATTGATGCATCTATTCCATTTAATGCAGCTAATTCAACATATTTTCAGCCTATGATTGATGCTCTCTATAACATGAGTCTAGGATACAAGGCTCCAAGTATGCATTGTCTTCGTGGTGATTTGTTAAATAGTTGGGTTGATGATGTGCATAAACTTGTGGATGATTATTGTTCTATTTGGAAAAAATTGGTTGTACTCTTATGACAGATTGGTGGACTGATAGGAAAAAGAGAACTCTTATTAATTTTTTGGTTTATTGTCCTAAAGGAACTATTTTTTTGAAATTTGTTGATGTCTCTTATGCTTCTAAATCTGTTGATTTATTGTTTAAGCTTTTCAAGGATGTCGTGTAACGTATTGGTCCTGAAAATATAGTTCACATAGTAACTGACAATGCTGCCAATTATGTTGCTGCTAGTAGGCTACTGGAAAAGGAGTTTCCTAAACTATTTTGGTTTCCTTGTGCAGCACATTGCATTAATATGATGTTGCAAGACATGGGAAAATTGGAGGAAGTTTGTGAGCCTATGTCACATGCCTCAAAAATTACTAAATATATTTATAATCATTCCTTTGCTTTGTTTTTTATGAGAAAGCATACAGGTGGAAGGGAAATACTCTGTCCTGCTCCAACTCGCTTTACCACTAATTTCATTGTTTCGCAAAGTATTTTGGCTCAAAAAGATGCATTAAGAGTCATAGTAACATCTAAAGAATGGACAAGCTCAACTTATGCTAAAAAAAAGCCAAGGCAAAACAATTTGTGGAACAAGTCTTAGACTCTAGGTTTTGGAGTAAATGTGTTGATGTAGTGAAACTGACTGAGCCACTTGTATGTGTGTTGCGTATGGTTGATAGTGAAGATAAACCTGCTATGGGTTTTCTTTACCAAGCCATGTATAAAGCTAGAGAAGAGATGGTAAAGAGGTTTCGAAGAAATAAGCAAAAATGGAGCCTTACTTGAAAATCTTAGATCATCGTTGGGATTCACAAGTTCACAAAAATCTCCATGTCGAGAGGTATTGGTTAAATCCTGCTTATCGGTTTAATGAGGAAGAATTTGAACAACATATGACTACAACAACTGATCTGTTGGATGTCATTGAAAGGTATGCTCATGGAGATAGTCAGTTGCGAACTAAGCTAACTAGTGAGAAAAGAATTTGCAATAATGGCGAGCTGGATTTTGGAAGACAAGCTGCTTTGATGAACGAAATACAATCATGCCAGGTAACTTTCATATTGTAAATTGTAATCCTTTTGAATATTTATTTGTGAGTTGTCACTTTATTTGTTATTAATTTATTTTATGACATGCAATATTTTAGATCAATGGTGGGCATCTTATGGATGTGGGGTACCATATTTGCAAAAGATGGTTATTCGTATTTTAAGCCAAACTTGTAGTGCTATGAAATTGGAGTGTATTTGAGCACATTCATTCAAAAAAAAAAAAGAAATAGGTTAGAGCATCAGAAACTTAATGATTTAGTCTATGTTCGTTACAACTTGAGGTTGCAAAATAGGTATTATTATATTTTATTCTTTTTCATTGTTTATATTTCTATATTACATAGGGTTACATGTTTGTATATGTGCTTAGGAAAAAGAGACAACAAAGCTATGATCCTATTAATTGGGAAATACTAGATGACCATGTTGATTGGGTAATGGAGGATTCACCACCATTCTTAACCAATGAGGAGGTGGATGCATTACGCAAAGACCTTGCAAATATAACCATTCAACCATTTTCAAATGATATTGGTATATTTTAATCATATTTTTATTTTAAATTTGTTTCATAATTGTTATCTCTAAATGCTAATTAGCAATTACTACTTTCTATCTAATTTTTTTGTCATAGGTCCTTTAAATTTGGATGATGGTGTGGATGAAGCACAAGGCAATCCATGGAAAACATGAATTTAAATGAAAGCAATGTTGATCATGAAGTTAAAATAGGAGATTCTTCTAAGTTCTTTAATGAATAAGAAGTTCCTAAAAATGACAATGACTTACTTTATGCCCCTTGGTTGTAGAAAACACTTGAACTTGTTTAGGAACAATGTTGAACTTAAACTTATTTAGCTATATATTTATGTTTGTGACCTTTGTTACTTGTTTGTTTGAAGTCGGACAATGATGTTTTCTTCAACATTTTGGTATCTGATTAACTATGTTATGGAAGTATATTAATTTGTGATGTTTTTTTTTTTTATAAATATTTTAAGACATGTATAAAAATTTTATATTTTTTTATTACAAATAGGGTTATACGGGTCAATTACTGACCCACCGGTTTGACCACTGACCCAGTGATCCAGTACCCTGACCGGGTCAGTCATCGGGTCAATTTTTAAAACATTGTTCTCAGTTGCCTTGGTTATTTGGGATAAAAATTGGCATAGCGTCCAGGTAAACTACTTTATATGTACTGTATATTTTTTTTTATAAATGCCACAAGTTAAAAGGGAAAGCATTCTTAAAAAAGGGAAATTGCATTCACTTTTTTTTATGTAACACCCCGTAGGCCTCCGGTGTATTAGCATTTATAATATCAGATTAGCGCTTAAAACTTTATTTAAATCATTGCGGAAGCGAATCGTACCGTATTTCTTGATTACATTATGTATGGAATACATAAAACACATCTCACAGCATCATAATATCAAGCCCCTGCTGATCCAGTATAACACAAACATACAAAGTCATAGGCAGATATACAAGAAATCTCAACAAATATAATCAGGAGGAATCATCAACATATACATAACAACATCAGTTCTGTACATATTTACATCCGAGTCAAAACCACACCTGTGGTTATACAAAAGAATATGTACAGAATAACATGTGTGCACACACACACTATATCCCTACATAGGGAACATAATCAGATCTCAACCAAAAGAACTCTTCTGCTCTTCTACTACAACCCATAACCATGTCAGCACACACTACTGGGGCCTCCTGCCCTGTGGCCGCTCCTCTCAGCTAGAAGAGTCACCTGAAAAACAACAGCCCCACACGAGGTGAGATAAACATCTCAGTAAACTCAGGGTTCTGGGAGATCCTCCCTTTCCCTGGTTCACCTCCAAACACATAAGACATCAAGCCATAATCATAGCCCTAGGACATCATCCTAGTTCTCGTAACCCAATCATAACACAAGTGTCAATCCAATAGACACTTCCAACATCAAAGAGGCACCGCCTCATAAAACTATATAAAACATTGCCTGAGAAAACCACTCAGAACTTCACTCATCCAGATATGGCTCTTCTAAGAGACTATCATCCCCTCGGAATATCTTCTCTTAGAGATACAACATATTTGTATACAGTCTGGCCTGGGAAAGATCATCCGTCAAGGGCACTCAATTCCCAGGGCTTCCATACTCTTTCTACCTGAGGAAGATCATCCACTCGGGCACTCATTCACTCAGGTTTCTAACACACTGCCTGAGGAAGATCATCCACACAGGGGCACTCATTCCTCAGGGCTTCCAGTCCCATGCCTGAAGGAGATCATCCACAAAGGGGCACTCTATCCTTCAGGACTTTTGATCCTCTGCCTGAGAGAGATCATCCATACAGGGCACTCATCCCTCAGGACTTCCAATTCCATGGTCTGAGGAAGATCATCCTTACAGGGCACTCATTCCTTAGAACTACCAATTTCATTGCCTGAGGAAGATCATCCATACAGGGCACTCATCCCTCAAGTTTCACCTTTCCACTGCCTGAGAGAGATCATCCATATAGGGCACTCATCCCTCAGGACTTCATGGCACTTCCCAGGGAAGATCATCCACACGGGCACTCATTCCAAGGGAGTCCATAAACCTATTCTACTGGCCATAGAATCTTACTTATCATGATACTATTCCAATATCCACTTATCCTCAAATGCAGACCACTACCCTGGTCTTTATCTCATCAACAGACATAGAACACTATCACAGTGTTCACTAATCAAATGAGTCCAAGGCCAATCACACCTGTGCCAACATGTGTATCATCCCCGTAGCGCTATCTCAGTGCCTAGCATAGATCTATTCTCATATCACTATCTCAGTGTCTATAATCCATGCATTCTTCTATAATCACATCCTAACACCATCACGGTGTTTAACTCTCATAATCATCAACAATAAGCCACAATGGCATTTCCCTCAACAGCATATACATGTCTAAGTAATTATAACCACATACAATAACAAGATGCAGGGCATACTAACCCATCACCCACTTGGGTGGTGAAACAAAGGCAAGGGAATTATCCCAAGAACGATGAGCTTAATTGTTACGCCGGGCTCTTCAATTTCACTCCTTGAGCGGTGGTCTGCGTCACTGACACTCACGGTGTCAAGCCCTGACAAGGCATACCAACGCATATCACAGACCATTCAATCATATAAACATACACAAGCTCATCAAGCAGTCCTTCACTGCCACAAAGAAAGGAACCACAGTCCTTTCCATAGGCTTTAAGTCATCTAACCTATGGTTCATTATAGCTCATCATCCACAAAACCCTTCCATAGACCCTCAGAGGTCTTTCACAACATAATCATGGCATTAGAGTCATTACAGACTCAATATAAGCCCTCACAATGAGCTCTAAGCTCTACAAGCTCGACTAGCTTGAATGGTCCATATCACACACACAAGGCACCGTTCATAAGGCCTCTCAGGTACATCAAAACCATCAACAAGGCTCTTGCATGTCATATAATCATCAAGTGACTCAAACACAAGTCACACATGCAAAACTCAGAGCCAAAACCCAAAGTTCACTAAACTACAATCTGAGAGCTAATCCTTCATTACTAAACCATTCTAAACACATATCTCAACAGGACCCATGGCTAATTCTAGCCCCAGCTCAAATGGGTCACTATTCACCCAAACCCAAATCTCAAAGTCAAACGGAGAAACTCGAGTTTCTTACCTCAGAAATGATGAGGAAAGCCTCTGGACCTCTTCCTTTAGCTCGGGTGTCCGTGATACGCCGTTATTCCTCGTCCAAACTCGAGTTCTAAGAGTTCCTCTTGCAAGGAAACACTCTGATCAAGGGATTTTTAAGGGAAAAAGATGAAGGATTATAGCTCTCTAGATGTCTCTCACAAGTTTGATGGTTATAGGGAGTGATTTGGTGAAGAAACAAGGGCTTGAGAAGCTTGGGTCACTCAACAATGGAGGTCTGGTCGCAGGAGGAAGAAGAAAGGAAGAAATGGCTGAAAATTTCGTGTTTTGGCCCTTATATACTGGACCTGACCGACATGCCACGCCAATCGCGTCACTCTGGCGCTGATGGCGCCAAAATCCAGTGTATCTGGCACTCTTGGCGCCACTTTGGCGCTCCTGGCGCCAATTTCCAGCATCTGTGGCGCTCCTGGCGCCAGACTCCATCCGTCACTAATTCTGTTGCTAAATCCGTCACTAAGGCTTTTGCGACAGAATTTTATAAATTTAAATTTTTATTTCTTTTATTCCATTTTTATAAAAGGCCTAGGTTATTATATTTTATGTCTTATTAATTGACATATACACCTTTAATTTTTAAGGTAATATTCAGTTGGAGTAAAACAAAAAGATACGAAAATGTGAGAAATAAAAAGGAAAAAAAAAGAGATTGAAGAGAGTAGAAAGTTGGGTTGTTTTGTAGAGAGGAAAGATGTATGAAAAGGAAAAAAAGAATTGAATTAATGTGATTTAATAGGTAATAAAATAATAAAATTAAAATTAGATCTTTTTACAATTTCAATTTTACCCTTGTATTTGTCTTCATTGTCGACAACAAAATTACACCTTTTTTTGTTTTGTGTTTACCATTGTACACTCGTCTTCGCTTATATGTATATAATCAACATATTTGAATATACAACCAGCGTATTCGATTATCCTAATTCATACAACAAATCCATATTCAAATATGCAACCAACATATAATCATCCTAATAGATCTATCTCTCTCTCTCTCATGCATTATGTGAGTTGGATGGAAGACAATTTTGGGAACACAAAAGGGACTAGTTTCCCAATTTCCACTAATTTTATCTCAATTTTGAGGTGAAAAACATGTGGACCCCACTAATTTTTGTCTCATTTATGCAATCTTTTAACTGATTGAATGAGTGAAATATCAACTTTTCATACCTATCCCTACTTTCATCGCCTCTCTTTCACTCAAAACTACCGGAGCCTAAATGAACACATTGATATACTAATATATAGTTGGTCCAACTGAAACTAAGTTTGAATTTCTTATGTAAAGTCTCAAGTTTGAACTTTGTGGATGAAGAAAACGTAGTCAAGAGGAAGACTTTATTAAATGTAACAACCATGTTTTTTAACGAAGATTAATCATCAACAAAACTTATGGACACTTCACTTTATTATCATGGTGATCCAAACATAAACACCGATCTTTATTTATTTCTTTAAGTGACACACACAACTTTAATAAGATAACACCCTTTGTCTTATACTACAAGAAGACAAATACATTTATAAGTAATTTTACACCTCATTCATATCTCGAATACAAGAAAAATCATGAATACCATAAGTAATTGTGTACGTCATTTTTGTATCTCGGATACAGGAGAAAATGTGAGGTTGTTTATACTAAAAAAATAAATTAAAAAAAGAGCTTTTTGAAAAAGCATTTTACTAAGAGGTATATAGAATTTGCTTTTTTATTTATAAAAAAGTAGAAAACTATTTTTATAGCAAAAACAATTTAAACAAACACAAAAAAGTAGAAAACTACTTATTTTATTTTTAAAATATTGTTTTTAACAAATAAGTTTAAACAAATGAGTTGAAATTCATGAATACTTTGTTTTGTTATGTTCATGGTTGTTACTAGACAAGCAATTAAAATGTTGTCATATCTTATTTTATAGAATAATGAAATTAAATTGTTTGCTATAGTTTTTCCTAACTGATTATTGTAATAGTTTTTCCATGATAAGTCAGCTGTTTGAGGAAATGCTACAAAGGCATCTACATATGATAAATATCAATTTTGAATTTGTTGATTATATCAAATTGTGACTAAAAACCCCCAAAATTGAGATTACCATTGTCATCTATTGTTCATCCTTAAACATAGGTGTTCTAGTTCACCTTCCCACTTTAAGATACTTACTATTAATTATTTTCGCATGATTAAAACATGAAATGAAATCCTTTCAGTCATTAATTTTTATTATTTCCATATATATATATATATATATTCAATGATATATTTAAATGTATCTTGATTATTCAGAATTTAACTTTTCTTATTTATAAGTTCCTCTTTTTTCAGTTTAGCATAAAAAACATTCAACCTTTTTTTTTCTATTGGTTAAACCTATTGATTGTGTCTTGGTGACTTGTTGGTCATGGGTTCAAATCCGGAAACAGCTCTTTGCATATGCAAGGGTAAGGTTGTGTACAATATCCCTCCCCCTTACCTACGCATAGCGTGGAGCCTCCGGACAATGGGGTACGTAGTTTTTTTTAACTCCGCCTATGTGTGTTTGCATGCAGGGCCTGTCCCAAGCCAAGATAAAAGAGGAGGGTTGGCGTCAAGAGTTGTGAACCGACCATAAAAAACCAGTTATTTTTATGTGATGAACCTTTCGTTGGAGCATACCCTTCATGCGACGCATTACATCGGGCCCCGGATGTATCGAAAAATGAACTAGGGTCCTTGCCACAAGGCAAGGCGCTACATCGATCCCGGGATGTAGTGATAAGTGAGCTAGGGTCCATGCCGAAAGTCAAGGTGCCAGGTCTTCACCCGGATTTGGTAACAAAAAGGAAAGGGTCCCAACACGCAGATGAGCGAGCGTGGCAGGTAAACACTGCCCAGGGGTTTAGGATGAAATTGGGAAGCTGGAACATAGGAACATTAACGGGTAAACTGAGGGAGTTAGCAAATTTTTTACCAGAAGGAAAGTGAATATTGTTTGCTTACAAGAAACTTAGTGGGTTGGAGAAAAGGCCAAGGAAGTGGAGGGCACCGGTTGCAAGTTGTGGTATACAGGTACAACCAAGAGTCGCAATGGGGTTGGAATTATGATCGATAGAAGTTTCAGAGATAAAGTTGTTGATGTCAAAAGGAAAGGCGATAGGATTATGATGATTAAGCATGTAGTAGGGGGGATCTTATTTTAAATATCCTTAGTGTGTATGCACCCCAAGTTGGATTATTATCAGATGAAAAGAACTAACTTTGGGAAGACGTGGAGGTTCTGAGAGGGATCCCATGAGAGGAGAAGATTTTATTAGGAGGAGATCTAAATGGGCATATTGGTAAAAACAACGGAGATTTTGATAGAATTCATGGTGGTTTTGGTTATGGGACGAGAAATGAGACTGGAGAAGATGTCTTAGTCATTGCACTAGCCTATGATTTGATGCTAGCGAACACTTATTTTTGGAAAAAGGGAGTCTCATCTTATCATGTATCATAGTGGCTAAAATCATAGTCAAATTGATTTCTTTATGGCTAGACGGGAAGGTAGAAATTCGTGTATTGACTGAAGAGTCTACCCTGGAGAATGTGTGGCGACAAAACATAAGTTGGTAGTTTTAGAGGTTAGGTTCAACAAAGTTCTTAATTTGAGGAAGAGGGCTCAAAACCCAAGGATAAAATGGTTGAAGTTAAAGGAGGAGAAACAAATAGAGTTTAAGGAAAACATGTTGCGTAAAGACCATGGGAGTTTACTATAGAAGCTAATGAAATATGGAATAAGATGGCTATGTGTGTTCAAAATGTGGGAAGGAGGGTGCTAGGTGAAAGCAAACGAAACAAAGTTCTTACAAAGGAAACATGGTGGTGGAATAGAGAAGTGCAAGAGGCTATTAAACAGAAGAAGGAATGCTTTAATCTTTGCATAAGTGTCCCAATGATGAGAATTTGCAAAAGTTTAGAGTAGCAAGGAAAGATGCAAAGAAAGCAGTGTGGGAAGCTAGAGGCAAAGTTTTTGATGATTTGTATAAAAATCTTAGGAGCAAGGATGGCGAGAAAGGTATTTACAAACTTGTAAAAATGAGGGATAAGAAGAGTAAAGACTTCACCCAAGTTAGATGTATCAAGGATGAAAATAAAAAACTTTTGGTAAGGGATGAAGATGTAAGTGAAAGATGGCTAAACTACTTCAACAAACTTTTTAATGGGAATGGCGACAAGAGTGAGGTGGATTTGGAGGACATTTTTGATGATTTGAATAGAAGATTTGTGCGAAGAATTAATGCACATGAAGTTAAGGAGGCTTTAAAGAAGATGAAGAATAATAAAGCTTTGGGACTTGATGACGTCCCTATTGAATTGTGGAAGAGCTTGGGAGATGTGGCAATAAAATGGTTGACCAATCTTTTTAATAGAATTCTTTAAACAAATAAGATGTCTGATGCTTGGAGGAAAAGTATGATTATGCATATTTACAAAAACAAGGGAAATATCCAGAATTGTTCAAACTATAGAGGCATCAAGCTTATGAGCCATACTATGAAGTTGTGGGAGGGAGTTCTTGAACATCGCTTAAGGAGGGAGACCAAGGTGTCCGTAAATCAATTTGGATTTATGACAGGAAGATGTACCATGGAAGCTATTTTCTTGATGAGACAATTAATGGAAAGGTATAGGGAAAAGAAGAAAGACTTACATATGGTGTTCATAGATCTTGAGAAAGCTTATTATAGAGTCCCAAGAGAGGTCTTATGGTTGGACTCTTGAGAAGAAAAAGGTAGCATTAAAGTATGTTAATGCTATCAAGGATATGTATGGTGGGGCTACCACATGTGTGAAAGCCTGTAATGGAACATCAAGGTATTTCCCTATCACTGTAGATATACACCAAGGTTTAGCTCTTAGTCCGTATCTCTTTGCCTTAGTGATGGATGAACTAACGAAAGATATTCAAGAGGAAGTGTCGGGGTGTATGCTTTTTGTAGATGATATCGTGCTTATTGATGAGACGAAAGATGGTGTTAATAGGAAATTAGAATTATGGAGAAACACTTTGGAGTCTAAAGGATTCACGATAAGCAAGAGCAAGACGGAGTATATGAAATGTGAATTTTCGCGGGTAAGAGATAGTAATCAAGACACAATGCATCTAATTGGTCAAGAGGTACTCAAGAATGATGTTTTTAGATACTTGGGATCAATGTTGCAAAAAGGTGGTGAGATTGATGAGGATGTAAATCATAAAATTAAAGCAGAGTGGATGAAATGGCGGAGTGCATCTGGATTTTTGTGTGACCGCAAAATTTCCCTTAAGCTAAAAGAAAAATTCTATAGAACAGCTGTAAGACCGACAATGCTATATAGAGTAGAATGCTGGCCAGCACAGAGGCAACATGAACATAAAATAGGGGTAGCAGAAATGAGGATGTTAAGGTGGATGTGTGGATATACAAAGATAAATAAGATAAGAAATGAGGATATTCGATGAAAGGTATCAGTGGTACCGGTATGTGAAAAGATGAGGAAGCATAGATTGAGGTGGTTTGGGCACGTTATGAGACGGCTATTGGATGCTCCTGTAAGAGTAAGAGTTTGTTACCAAGAGCTCGACACAAAGAGAGGTAGATGTCGACCGAAACTTACCTATGAAAAGGTAGTGAAACAAGACCTAATGGAGTGAGATATAGATTGGTGGACGGTATGTCTTAGGACGAAGTGGAGAAAAGCTATAAGCTTAGTGGAGGGTTAAACTTATTAGAAGTTCTATGTTTCAATCGTTCTCTTCTTTTTTCTCTTCTTCCTTTTACCATTCTTTTATTTTAGCTTATTTTTTCTCTTTTTAATTTATTATTGGGTTCATCTACCATCAACCCCAATTAACTTGAGTTGAATGTGCTATTAATGTGGATGTTGATTAAACCTATTCATGGAGATGGTACATTAATTTTCAGGAATGCAACATATTATAGAATTTAATCGTTGACCCTTATTTCTGCCAATTAGTCCTCCTTTACATTAAATTTTGGGTTATTATTCAAAGGGTAATTATAGTTACTTTATTTATAAAAAAGTTAATGTGACATTTTCAATGAATAACAGAATAATTTGATCATCAACCCTTTTCCCGCGATTGATTTATTACGTTGTAAACAACACGCATTTTATTTACTAAATATCATTGTTATTGTTGTTTCTATAAACAACCTGTATTATATTATATTATATTATATTATATATATATATATATATATATATTATGGAACGTGTACAGTCCAAAATAGTAAAATGACACGTGACCACCTCATAAATGTCAATGTACACGTGGTCACCGTCCATGTTAGCATTGCCTCATTAATAGGCGCTTATTCAGCCCCCAGGTGCCAGCCCAGACACGGTGTCTGGGTTCCTTGTCAATACTGCTACAGGAGCACGGACGTCAACCCTCAACAGGAGCACATACATCTGCAATATTCTCTTTCCTTGTTAACTGCCTATGTATATGTAAGGATATTCAAATAGGTGTAACCATCTTATCTTATCATATCTCAACAAGTTATCTACTAAATTGTTACTTATCTACAAGTAACAATATATCAATAAGGTACACATTATCTCTTATTCAAATTAAGATAACTGCCTGCTATTATCTGTTATTATTATCTTATCAACAGATTATCTATAAGCAATGGCCCAAGGCCCACTCCACGCTATAAATACAACCCTCTAGGTTCTCTCAAACTCACTTGATTCACACACTTATTCACTCTATACTCATTCGGTATTCACACAGAATACCTCTCTCTCATACCTACTTGAATGCATCACTCAAGTCTCTCATTCTATACATCTTAGGCCAAGTTCTCACTTGGTCACCCTTACAAAATTAAATGTACTTACTTGAACGTCGGAGTGTTTTTCCTTTGTTTTGTAGGTCCCTCCTCTAAGCAAAGTCTACCCCTACTCCGGCCTCACAGAATTTGGAGTCCACCAAGGCCACATCAAGCCCACACATGGAATTTCCAGATTTTGGTAAGAACATTTGGCGCCCATTGTGGGGCCCAGGTAAAACTTACCCTGCGGCCTCAAGTAAATCACTTATCGATACGCGTCCATGGTCAGTACACGCTCCAGCGTTAGACGCGACACCCCTGTCGACGCATCTAACCCTCCACAAACTACCATGATGAATGCCGACACCATGCTGCAACTCCAGAACCGCATGGCGGAGATGGAACGCAAGTACCAGGAAGAGATCCAATGATTAAAAGCTGATCGCGATGAAGTCCGAGCGAAATACCTTCAGGAGGATGAACGCACTCACACTACCAGAGAGGAACAAACACAAGGCGAGTCACATCCTCAACAACCCTCGCAACCTCGACACACTGTCGACCCTCCAGGTATTCTAGTTTCATGCAGGGATATCAAAAGGAGAGACGCAACATTCGCCGCAATCCGCTTGTCGACCGTATCATGGAAGTCGACACCCCTTTTGGTTGGAAACCTCTGCACTTAGAGAGGTACGACGGAACCACTGATCCGGATGAACACCTTGATGCCTTCTTTTCGCAGGCAAATCTCTACACCAATAACGACGCTATATTATGTCGCGTATTCCCTACATCTTTAAAGGGGGTTGCGCTAACATGGTATAGTGATCTCCCCGAGCAGTCCATTGACAGCTTCGACACCCTTGTCGAAAAGTTCAGTGCACAGTATGCCACCAGCCAGACTCACAAGTTGACATCTGCTGCACTAGCGACATTGTGCCAAGCCGACAATAAACCTCTCTGTAAGTTCATGGAACGATTTTCGCATGTCGCCTCTTAGATCAGAAACCTCAATCCTGAGGTAGCGCTATATTCCATGATGCTAGCCCTACGACCTGGTAAATTCGTAGATAGTCTATGCAAGAAACCTCCTTCTAGCATGGACGAAATACGTGAAAGGGCCAAAGGTTATATCCAGATGGAAGAAATGTCAAAGTTCCACAATGAAGTTCGACAGATAGGAAAAAAGCACGAAAAACACGAAGCATCTGTCGACCCCCGGAGGAATAATAAGAAGCACAAGCCATATAAGCCACAACTTATCCCCAAAGGACCCAGGTTCGAAAGATACACTCCTCTGACAGTCAATCAAGCTATGATCATGGATGAAGCATTCAACACTGAGGTCCAGGTAACATTACCCGCTCCTTCAAAAATAGGAGGACACCCTAACAAGTATTGCATGTATCATCGCGGCACTGGTCAGAGTACTGAGGATTGTGTCGCCTTAAAGGATAAGATCGAAGAACTTATCCAAGCAAGGCACTTATCAAGGTTTGTAAAAAGACCTGATAATCCCCCTCCAGTACATAGACAAGAGGAACAACGAGAAGATCGCTTTAGGAACAACAACAGGCGCAGAGATGATGCAGAAGACATAGGGAGGCAAAGACCACCGCAACCTGGACGCGAACGTCAACCCCCTCGTCAACAAGGAGAAGATCCCAATCAACACATTCGCGGCGTAATCCACACCATCATAGGAAGCTTCTCCTATGGAGGATCGTCCAGTCAGTCTCGTAAAAGGCATCTGCACTCCATCAGAGATATTGACATCAATTCCGTCAATAATCTTCCGATGTGGAGTTTGCCTCCTATCACTTTTACGGACGCTAACTTTGAAGGGATCAACCCCGTTCATCAAGATGACCATATGGTTGTGTCCCTCATTATTACCAACTTCAAGGTGACAAAGGTGCTCATCGACCAGGGCAACTTGGCTGATGTTATATATTTGAAGACTTTTCAGAAGCTGGAGATTTTATCATCAACCATACAGCCTTGTTCAGAACCTCTCCTAGGCTTTGCAGGAGAGAGAGTCGACACCCTGGGATATGTTGACCTAATGACTACCTTCGGTCAAGGTTTGCTATCCAGGAGTTTCACAATCAGGTATAACATTGTAGATGCTGATACATCTTACCTTGTCCTGATAAGTAAGAAGACGTTAAACGAGTTGGGGACTATCATTTCTACCCCTCACTTGAAGATGAAATTTCCTACCGTGATTGGAGAAATCGTCACCATAAAAGCAGACCAGAAGCAAGCCAGATAGTGCTATGTTGAAAGCCTTAAAGTGGCACCATATCCTCCCAACAGACAATCAGTCAGACATCGTACCACTTCGGGGGGTACCACCCAGGTAATGAATATTGATAGAAATTTTACTCCTTCTGTACTGACAGTATTTTTAGCTCCCAACGATCAGCCTTCGATGTGGATCCATGCGATGATAATATCGACAAAGGACCAAAACCAATCGAAGAACTAGTCAAACTACAACTCGGGCCCAAACCCGGACAATGCACGCAACTTAGCAAAGGGCTCACCAGCCATGAATACAGGCATCTAGCTAACATGCTCCATAAAAATGCATCTCTGTTCGCTTGGCAACCATCCGACATGTCGGGCATTGACCCTAATGTCATATGTCACAAGTTGGCAATGTGTCCACAGGCCAAGCCCATCGCACAGAAAAAAGCGAAACATGAGAGAAGAACGGTGAAAGGCGGTCAAAGAAGAAATTGACAAATTGCTCAAAGCCAACTTCATCAGAGAAGTCAGATATTCCACATGGCTCGCCAATGTTGTCATGGTTAAAAAAGCCAGTGGCAAATTGCGCATGTGCACAGACTTTATAGACCTCAACAAAGCATGTCCCAAGGACGCATACCCATTACCCAACATTGACAGACTTGTCGATGGGGCGTCCGGGTTCCACATCTTAAGCTTCCTGGACGCATATTCTGGTTATAATCAGATCAGAATGCATGCTCCGGACGAAAAGAAGACTGCCTTCATCACCGAAGATGGCATCTACTGTTACAGGGTCCACATACCAGCGATTGATGGATCGTGTTTTCAGAAAGCAGATCAGACGCAACGTCGAGGTTTATGTGGATGACATGGTCGTCAAATCTCAGAGTGTAGCCCAACATGTAGCTGATCTAGAAGAGGTATTCAAGGAGGTTCGGAAATATGACATGCTCCTCAACCCCGAGAAGTGCACATTCGGAGTAGGTGACGGCAAATTCCTTGGCTTCATGAGTATACACCGAGGTATTAAAGCCAACCTGGACAAATGCTCAGCCATATTGCAAATGCGTAGCCCCACTAATGTCAATGAAGTTCAAAAGCTGAATGGAAGACTAGCCGCGCTGTCCCGATTCCTCCCGAAGCTCGCTGAGAAAGCAAAACCCTTTTATAGGCTGCTCACCAAGACAACGCCATTCCTCTGGGATGACACCTATGAGCAGGCTTTCATGACGTTCAAGAAGACAATTGCTGCACCACCTGTCTTGAGTCGACCTCAGCAGGATGCACCATTGCTCTTGTACCTCTCGGCAACAGACGACGCTGTTAGCTCAACCCTCGTCCAAGAAGAAGGAAAGCATCAACTTCCTATTTATTTCACCAGCCGTATGCTATACGATACCGAGAAGCGCTACCAAATGATCGAGAAGATAGCTCTGGCATTGATCACCTCAGCCAGACGCCTCCGACAATATTTTCAAAGTCACTAGGTAATAGTCAAAACTAATTAGCCTATTAGACAGGTACTGAGGAAACCAGAATTGGCAGGCCGAATGGTGGCATGGTCAGTCGAAATGTCAGAATTTGACATTCGATATGAACCACATGGTCCTATAAAGGCGCAATTCATGGTAGACTTCCTAGCGGAATTTGCTGGGAAAGAAGAATCCACCCCAGACTGGTGGAACCTTTACGTGGATGGAGCATCCAATGTACAAGGAAGCGGAGCAGGCATCATACTCGAAGGACCTGGCAACATCTCGTTGGAACAAGCCCTTAAGCTCAACTTCAAGGCTTCCAACAACCATGAGTACGAGGCACTCATTGCAGGACTCAAACTCACTAAGGAAGTCGGGGTTCGTTACCTGAGACGCTACTCCGACTCGTAGCTCGTCTAGGGACTGATAGTCGACAAATATCAAACCAACGAAGCCATACTCCTCCAGTATTATCATCTGGCCAAAACACTTATCGACAGCTTCAAGTGTTTTGAGATGTATCACATACCTCGAGAGAGTAACACCAGGACTGACCTGTTGTCCAAGCTGGCCAGCACTAAGAAGATTGGGCACCTCAAGACAATCATCCAGGAAACGCTCCAGAAACCCACCATTGACGCCTCAGTGGCAATGGCTGTTGAAATACAAGAGCCCACTTGGATGACCCCTTATAGAGATTTTCTCCTAAGGGGAATACTTCCAGCAGATGAGAATGAAGCCCGACGATTGAAGCGAAAAGCCAGCTACTATGTCATCATTGACAATGAGTTATTCAAAAGAAGGCTGATAGCGCCTCTACTCAAGTGTCTGGACAAATCACAGGCCGATTACGTC
This sequence comes from Glycine tomentella, assembly GCA_007407185.1. Lineage (NCBI taxonomy): Eukaryota > Viridiplantae > Streptophyta > Magnoliopsida > Fabales > Fabaceae > Glycine > Glycine tomentella. Next base: position 183,335 of record PYAF01006011.1, on the reverse strand, counting down.
CTGAGAGAACTCCATAAAGGAATATGCGGACTCCATACAGGGGGACGATCTCTAGCCACCAAGGTAGTGCCGGCAGGGTACTACTGGCCAACACTCAGGACGGACGCTTGCGACTTTGCACGCAGATGCAAAAGGTGTCAGGAATTTACGGACATCCCACGAATTCCCCCTGAAAACCTCCAAACCATCTCCTCTCCTTGGCCCTTTGCTATGTGGGGCATGGACATCCTGGGACCATTCCCTAAAGCTCCCGGGATGGTCAAGTTTTTGCTAGTGGCCATCGACTACTTCACTAAGTGGATTGAGGCAAAGCCACTTTGGGAGATAACTGCCAGTGAGGTGGAAAGCTTCACTTGGAAAAATCTTATATGCAGATACGGTTTACCCTACGCTATCGTCACTGACAACGGAACACAGTTTAAAGCACAGACCTATGAAGACTTCCTCACAAGACTAGGTATTAAACACTTGGTCACTTCTGCTGAACACCCTCAGACCAATGGTCAAGCAGAAGTGGCAAATAGAGTCATTCTTAAAGCCCTTCGCACTAGACTTGACAAGTCCAAAGGGCTCTAGAGGGAGGAACTACCCAGCATACTCTGGGCATATCACTGTACACCTCAAAGCGCTACAAAGGAAACTCCTTTTCGCCTGACATATGGTACTGACGCCATGATCCCTGTCGAGTTAGGGGAACCTTCAACTAGAAGAATACTTTTTTAGGAACAGTGCAACGAGGACAATATGAGGGTTGAGGTGGAAACCAGTGAAGAACTTCGAGTCATAGCCAGAGTTAAAGAAGAAGCGGCCAAGCTCCGCATGACACAAAGATATAACTCCAAAGTGCAGCCTCGAACCTTCCAGCCAGGCGACCTAGTCTGGCGTGTCCGAGGGAAAGCTAGGAAGGATCCCCGTGCAGGCAAGCTTGGACCAAATTGGGAAGGCCCGTTCAGAGTTGCTACTAGCTTGGACAACGGTGCCTACAAATTGCAGGAACTCAGTGGCAAAGACATCCCAAGAACTTGGAATGCCATCCACCTGAAGTTTTATTTCAGCTAGGAAGCTCAAGACCGGATGGAGTACTCTTTTTCCTATTTCAAGTCCTTTTTTCTCACTGGGTTTTTACTTGAAAAGGTTTTAATGAGGCCTATCCGAGGAATAAACAGAGGAAATATATGTATTAAAAACTATATTAATAAAATATATACCTCTTATCTTTTACTTATGTCAATATTTCAGGATGTTTGACGATATTATTGCCTGAGTATTCTCCCAGGTCCAGCCTTGACAAAAGCCCAAGATCATGTCTTGGTAACTTGACCAGGGTCCGTACTTGGCAAGTTTTATGAAAATCCAGGGCGGACGCGTCCTGGTACTCTCCAAAGGTTCATAAAATCCTAGGGCTCCCCTAGTTGGACCTCCAGCAAAATCCCAGGGTCTATCCTTGGTCCGAGGTCCGCCTCGTTGCACATTCAATAAGACCAGTCCATCTGACTGACTATAAAATTCCTAGGTCCATCCTTGGTCCGAGGTCCGCCTCGGTGATCCGACCAAACTACGCAGAACCGTCAAGGTTCGTAAGACTAGAGCGTTGGTCGGCATAAAATTCGAAGGTCCATCCTTTGTCCGGGGTCCGCCTCTGTGATCCGACCAAGCTACGCAGAACCGTCAAGGTTCGTAAGACTAGAGTGTTGGTCGGCATAAAATTCCAAGGTCCATCCTTGGTTTGGGGTCCGCCTCGGTGATCCGACCAAACTACGCAGAATCGTCAAGGTTCGTAAGACTAGAGCGTTGGTCGGCATAAAATCCAAGGTCTACCTTGGTCCAGGATCCGTCCTTGGCATACAGTCAATAATCCCAGCCGTCTGGTTGACTATACAAAGTTCCAGGGAGCAACCCACGAAGGAAGACCCGAGATATATTCTTGGAAGAAGGTCCGACTTCCCAGTCGACCTTATAAATTTCGGGGATTTCTCCCGGTAGAAGACCCAAGGTCTGCCCTTGGTAGAAGGTTTGTAATCCCATATAATTGGTTGGCCTTGGTAAGCCCGGGATCCATCTCGGCAATCGAAGAATCCGTTATTAGTCATTTACAGGTTTATAAAATCTGAGCTAAGGTAGACTATCAAGGTTCGTAAGTCCTGAGAGCTTCGGTCAACCTCTAAAAATCCAGGGTGGATGCACCACTGGTATGCTCTTAGCAAAATCCGAGATCATGTCTCGGCGAACCCTGACAAAACCCAGCATGGGCAGTTCCACTGGTATTAGACTGGACAAACATAAGGTACAACTTTGTCTACCCTTAACATATGTTATCCTTGTCATATCTCTCATTTCCAGGAATATACGTTCTCAGGAACATGAAAGACCAAGATATATACTTGGCATAAAGACCAAGATCTACCATGGGTCTCTCACAAAACCAAGCAAGCTCTCTTGGTATCAATTTACACTATGGAATCCTAACATGAAAAACCATAACATTGATCCGCATAGTTATCAGCAATTCCTGATAACCCATAACTCTCAAAACTCGAGATTAATTTGCTGTCAACCTTGTTTTTATCAACTTATCTACTAAGGAAATACGTGGTACTAAACGCTTTACTATGATGGTTTCAATTCTCACAAATTCTACTGATGCAGGAATATGAGTCACAGAGAAACACTTTTGGCATATAAGCATCCAAGTTCATTTTGGCATGAAAAACCTAGAAAATACTCTGGGTACTCTAATTCCTATGGAACCTTGACATGCAATACCATAGGATATTTCTGTTTTGCAGGAATACTTTTATTTTGCAGGATAATTGTCTAAAGACCACCTCCGACATATCATCATCACTTGGCACATATGGTGGGAACCTTGACAAGAAGTCTATCCTCAACAGTACAAATTCAAGAAACAATCTTGAAGTTTATGGTCAACCCTCGACATTTCTAAAATGTAAAATGCATTCTTAGCACGCACTGGAATTGGGAACCTCGACAAGCAAGACTACAAGCATAGTCATGTGCTAACGCAGGAAACCGACAACTGTTCAAAGATCAAGCTTGACTTTGCAGATACAAGTCATCTTTGTGACAGTTTAATGGCTCTAAAGTCCTCAACAAACAGTTTGGGGCATTTTTAATCACAAAGTCTCAAGATTGGACAGCACACAGTCAAGCAAATTATAGGGTTACCAACACAAGCAAACAGTTGAAGAAATTATGCAAACAAAAGAAGACACAGAAGATTCAAAGCGAAATGAGCAATTTTCATTAATTTGTTGAAGTTTTACAAAGGCCTTCACAGCTAAAAAGCAAAAACAAAAGAAACACAAAGAGGGTAGCCCACACCCTGGTCTTGTCATCTTCTTTTCGGCAAAAACTCTATCCAGAGTATGTCCGTTCACTATCATTCTTCGAGTCTCTAGTATACTCCTATGCCTTGGCGGCTCTTATGAGACGATCTCCACTCAGCTTTGGTGAGATGATCTCCACCTATCTCCTGTGAGATGATCTCCACCTGGCTCTGGTGAGACGATCTCCACTGAGTAATGATGAGAGGATTCCCATCTGCCCTAGCAGAGATATTGAGGACGAGCTTCTGAACTTTTATCTCCCTCATTGGGACGGAGACTTTCTGCAAAACATCTCCTTTGGTGCAAATAGCTAGAACAATTGATGACAACTTGACACGAAGACCGTGGTGCGCGCGAGGAGAAGCTCCAACACCTCCGATATTGTTTTGCCTCATCCTTCGCCTAGAAAAAAGAGACCCTTTAGAAGTTCCTCCATAGACGTCCTCCTCAGAGGAATCTCCAATGGAGATCACATCGCGCATGATGCGTTGCTCAACAGAGCCACCAGAGTCGCTACCCCCATACCCAGGGTAGAATCAGAAATTGGCGACTCAGACATTTTTAGAAAAAAGGAAGTTAGAAGAATAAGATTGAAGGAGATTCAGGGAGCAAGGACGCAGGTAGAGATGGCAATGGTGGAATCACAGCTATTTAAAGTAAAGAGAAGCTTGACGGTTACTTGGGCGGGAGTGCAAAACGTCCCCTAGAAGCACGCGTCGTGACTGAACCGTTACCACTTCCACTACCGCACAATTCCACCCACTACGCACGATCCCAGTAAAACGTGGCCTCTCCTAGAGTGACACGTGTTCGTGGGTAAGGAGCGTGGGCGGCACATGACTGCCAATATTTATGATAGGACGGAGCACGTTTCCAAAGATCACATCAGACGGTCACAAATTGGCAGAAAACCATCATCATCCACGTCTCATCTACCTGCCCAAGTCAGGCTTATCCAATAAAGTCAAAAAGTACACATTGGAAAGTCCAAGCATTCTTTTTATAGACTCTACTGTCCACATACAGGCTCGTAAATCCAAAATAAAAAAAATTAAAGTTTTGGTCGACCTTTGAAGACATCAACCTTGGCACTTCATGTCCACCCTCGGGGGCTGACGATTTTACTATGACACCGGACACATTGCTTTAATGCTCTTTCACCCTCTTTCGCCCATAAATTGGCTCAGAGGCTGGGGGGCTTATGTACAGTCCAAAATAGTAAAATGACACGTGACCACCTCATAAATGTCAATGTACAGGTGGTCACCCTCCATGTCAGCATTGCCTCATTAATAGGCGCTTATTCAGCCCCCAGGTGCCAACCCGGACTTGGTGTCTGGGTTCCTTGTCAATACCGCTACAGGAGCACGGACGTCGACCCTTAACAGGAGCACAGACATCCGCAATATTCTCTCTCCTCGTTAACTGCCTATCTATATGCAAGGATATTCAAAAAGGTGTAACCTTCTTATCTTATCATATCTCAACAAGTTATCTACTAAATTGTTACTTATCTACAAGTAACAATATATCAATAAGGTACACATTATCTCTTATTCAAATTAAGATAACTGTCTGCTATTATCTGTTATTATTATCTTATCAACAGATTATCTATAAGCAATGGTCCAATGCCCACTCCACGCTATAAATACAACACTCCAGGTTTTCTCTAACTCACTTGATTCACACTCTTATTCACTCTATACTCATTCGGTATTCACACAGAATACCTCTCTCTCATATACACTGGAATGCATCACTCAAGTCTCTCATTCTATACATTTTAGGCCGAGTTCTCACTTGGTCACCCTTACAAAATTAATGTACTTACTTGAGCGTCAGAGTGTTTTCCTTTGTTTTGCAGGTCCCTCCTCTAAGCAAAGTCTACCCCTACTCCAGCGCCACGAAATTTGTAGTCCACCAAGGCTACATCAAGCCCACACGTGAAATTTCCAAATTTTGGTAAGAACAAAATGTGTCTTCTATTTATTTAAGCACATCAAAATTGATCTATCAGACACATAATTTTGGTCGTGTGACCAAAAAAAAAAAAGAAAAAAGAACATAATGTAACAAAAAAATATATCTTTGTCATAATTTCTAGATCATCTAAAAAAACATCTTAATTATCTAAAAGTATCCTAAATATATATATATATATATATATATATATATATATAAATCCTAACTATTTTTAATCTCACAATTTTCCTTGGTAGTCCAAACTTGATTTGCATTTCATGATGACTTTCAGTTTTCCTGCAAAAATAAAATAAAATAAAGAATACAAAAATTTGTCATTGCTTTGAGTTGCGTAGCAAAGGAAATGCAATAAAATTTAAGAAATTGTGTATCTTTTTAGGATTCTTCTTAATTCTTTATAAAATTTGTAATCTAAATTTTTTTGGCGTTTGAAAAACTGTAAAAATAATTCGAAATATCACTTATAAATATAATCACCTCAATTTGTAATCCAACGTCAATAAGAAATTTAATTATTTAATTATAATAATAACCTGAACAATGCACTTTGACTTTTGTTTGGCAGTCAATTTATTAATTTGATGGATTTCACTTGAGATTGCATAATCAATTTTGCCAACAATGATGTAAAATGAGTTAGAGTTATATTAAACCACACAAAAAAAATTGCTACTATTTTTAAGTGAATCTTGTACATGAATTACTAAATATATAATACTTTTTCATTTTTTGAGCTTTTTTTTTTATCATTATACAAAATTGAGTCTTGTATGTGATTATCGTATAACACTAGAACACCACCCGATAGAATAAATTTTTAAGCGACCAACCTGCAAAAATTATTTAAGCATTATTTAAGAAAATGGAAGATGAAATAATATGTAAATTTTATAATATAATTGGATTAACCTTATCGTCAATTGCAGAAATTGTTGCGAATGAATATTGATCCTTCCAATCATGACATAAGTTTTCATATTGACCGACTCTCCTAAAAATTAAAGAAATTTCATTGAAGAATTAAAAAATAAATGACAGTATTTTTAATTGTAATAGAAGAAATAAAGAATAAAGTGTTTAATATGAATGGCCAAGAAGTCATTCATTTTCCACTTTTTATAAGACCATTTTATAAGTTTCCCTTTATCTTGTTTATAAAAAAAAAGTCTGTACTAAAAACATTGTAAGTGTAATTTAATATGGTTAAATTTCATAAATATTTGACTCATAGCATAAGTAATTTAAAATACAAAAGCAATATTCATTATGATTTGAAATAATAATTATATATATATATATATATATTTAAAATTAAGATAAACCAAACACGTTATTCCATCTTGACGGATGAGGAGCTCCCTCCCGAGGTTAACTACCACTTCCCGCGGTTAACTACCACTACCCGATCTTCCCTTTGAATTGATAGCTTCTGCTGGGAAAAGGCTTCCTCGTAATTTATCCCATATGTTTGAGTAAAGCCTTTACTAGCCTGACCTTTTCCTCCTATCTCCCACAAAACCTGTTGGGACAATGCCTTTTAGCTTATTTCGCCTATTGGGACAGTTGCTTGTAACTTCTATTCCCGAGGAGATGACATCCTCAAAAAAGAAAGAGTTAGTAGTACTCAATTCAACTTAAGGTTCGGTGCTAATAGAAGTTGCTTACTCTCCTAGTAGTGAAGAAAAAAGGCAAAGTGATATTGTTGCTTTATCTAAAGACCTGATCCTAAGGTATTGTCCTAGTTTTCTCTCAACTCCCTTGTGTCAAGGGGTACGACATGCTATGTTTTCTCCCCTATTGCTAGTAGGTTAATGGGTCGCATGCCGTAAGGTGTTAGGTTAAGTCCTACAATGAGCGCAACCACCTCTTGATTTTTTTGACTTTCTTAAAAACAAGTTAAAAAAATACATTAAATTATGTCTTCGCATATCAAATATTTTCTTTTCAAAGTTCATCAGAACCGTCCAACAAAGAATAAGAGGAGATAAAGCTCTCGTCGACTCAACCGATCAATAGAAGCCTCTTCTAGTTTTTGCATGACAATCCCTTTTGATAAGGAACAAGGCCTACCATAAGAATATTGTTTTTTGTAGGGCGATAGTTTTGAAAAGACAGATTGCCTATCTTCTCTTTAATCTAAGGTGAAATATGATCAGGGTTGTTTTGGTAGATGGGGATGGAATTGTTAGGGCCGATGTTCCTTTTCGGCGGGCATAATCAAAATATAGTGTCGAACAAGTAGTTGTAATTGTTGAATTCTATTGGGATCTGACGCATCCAGTAGAGCGAAGCAGCGTTCCCTTCTTTTCGGCAATTGAGCTTTCCCTAATTGGAGTGGCGTCTAGCTCTTGGGTTCGTTTGTTGTACTCTTTTTATTTCATTTTTTGGGAAATGAGTCCCAATAAATAGAACTTGCATCAGTATCTCAATTTCAATTCAAATATGGGTTTGATTCACACTCTAGTAAGTTGCTGGCCAGCGGCCGTTCAACTGTTCAACTGTTCGACTGCATCTTGACCCTTATCCAATTTTTGGCTTAGGCTTAGGTCTAGGTCTTCACACCGTCTTGGATAGAAGAAAGGTTCTATGGAAATGTTTTGCTGCATATCATATTTTTATAAATAAAATTCAAATTATATTGTTTTTATTTTTTTCATTAGAATGTTATTAGTTTATGAAGATATGTTAATAAATTCAAGGGTACGTTTTCATAGACTCAATTCATGTTCATAGAATGGCACACAATTTGAATGCAAATTTGATTTCAATAGACAAATTATTAATAAAAAATGATAAATTTATTTGAGAGAATTAAAACATATGTCTACAAAGTACTCACAAACTTTATTAAAAAAAGAAAAACCATTATTCATGTGCGCAAAACACTCATAAACATTACTCACAAAAGTTAAAACAAAACTCAAATTAAAATGAACAAAAAAGCCTAGAATTTATTCCTTCTCAATCTTTACCTTTGTTAAAGATGGGCTTGTGGCAGTAATAGACAAATCAGATTCAACAATAAGAAATTTCCTTTTCCGTGTTGTTGCGTATTCCTTATTTATCGATTCTTGACTACATTCAACAATCACAATCCGATCCCGCCATGACATTTTATCATTAAACTTTTCCATGAGGTCCTATTCATAATCAACATCAACATCATTATCAACAACACCTTTAATTTAAGTTAATTGAGGTTAGTGATAGATGAACCCAATGATAGATACAAAGAAGTTGAAAAAAAAAGAGGGGAGGAAAAATGGGAAATAAGACAAAAGAAAAGAAGGGTGAAAGAAAGAGGGAAAAAATGAAGAGAAAAAAATTAAAAAGGGATCATCTGGACATAGAGATAGTAATGGGTCTAACCCTCCACTAAGCTTATAACTTTTCTCCATTCCTTCCTGAGACACACCTTCCTCCAATCTATATCCCACTTCATTAAGTCTTGTTTAATTACCTTTCCCCAGGTAAGTTTCGACATACCTCTATCTCTCTTTGTGACGAGCTCTTGGTAACAAACTCTTGTTCTTACGGGAGCATCCAGGGACCGTTTCATTATGTGTCTAAACCACCTCAATCAATGCTCCCTCATCTTTTCACTCACCGGTACTACTGCTACTTTTTGTCGAATATCTTCATTTCTTATCTTATTCATTTTCGTATAACCACACATCCACCTTAACATCTTATTTTATGCTCATGTTGCCTATGTGCTGGCCAACATTCAGCTCCATATAACATTGCAGGTCTTATATCTATTCTATAGAATTTTCCTTTTAGCTTAAGATGAGTTTTATGGTCACACAAAAACCCAGATGCACTCCGCCATGTCATCCACCCTGCTCTGATTCTATGATTTACATCCTCATCAATCTCTCCACCTTTTTGCAAAATTGATCCCAAGTATCTAGAACATCTTTCTTGGGTACCTCTTGACCAAGTAGATATTGATCACCATCTCTTACCAGCGAAAACTCACACTTCATATACTCAGTCTTACTCTAACTTATCGAGAATCCTTTAGACTTCAAAGTGTTTCTCCACAATTCATGTTTCCTATTAATACCGTCTTTGGTCTCATCAATAAGCACAATATCATCTACAAAAAGCATACACCATGACACTTTCTCTTGAATTTCTTTTGATAGTTCATCCATCACTAAGGCAAAGAGATAAGGACTAAGAGTTGAACCTTGGTGTATACCTACTATGATAGGAAAATCCCTTGATGTTCCATTTCAAGCTTTCACACATGTGGTAGCCCCATCATACATATCCTTGATTGCATTTAGATACTTTAATGGTACTTTTTTCTTCTCAAGAGTCCACCATAAAAGTTTTCTTGGGACCTTATCATATGCTTTCTCAAGATCTATGAACACCATATATAAGTCTTTCTTCTTTTCTCGATACCTTTCCATTAATTTTCACATCAAGAAAATAGTTTCCATGGTACATCTTCCTGGCATAAATCTAAAATGATTTACTGAAACATTGGTCTCCCTCCTCAAGCAATGTTCAATAACTCTCTCCCACAACTTCATAATATGGCTCATGAGTTTAATGCCTCTATAGTGAGAACAATTATGTATATCTTCCTTGTTTTTGTAATTAGGCACAAGCATACTTTTCCTCCAAGCATCAGACATCTTATTTGTTTAAAGAATCTTATTGAAAAGATTGGTCTACCATTTTATTGTCACATCTCCCAGACCTCTCCACATTTCAATATGGACGTCATCAGGTCCTAAAGCTTCATTATACTTCATCCTCTTCAAAGTCTCTTTAACTTTATGTGTATTAATTCTGCGCTCAAATCTTCTATTCAAATCATCATAAGCGTCCTCCAAGTCCACCTCACTTTTATCGACATCCCTATTAAAAAGTTTGTTAAAGTAGTTTAGCCATCTTTCACTTACATCTTCATCTCTTACCAAAAGTTTTTGATTTTCATCCTTGATGCATCTAACTTCGGTGAGGTCTTTACTCTTCTTATTCCTAATTTTTTCAAGTTTGTATATACCTTTTTCACCATCCTTGCTCCCAATATTTTTATACAAATCCTCAAAAACCATGCCTCTAGCTTCCCACACTATTTTATCGCTACTTCAAACTTTTGCAAGTTTTCATCATTGGGACTTTTATGCAAAGATCTAAAGCATTCCTTCTTCTGTTTAATTGCCTCCTGCACCTCTCCATTCTACCACCATATTTTCCTTTGTAAGAACTTTGTTTCCTTTGCTTTCTCCCAGCACTCTCCTTCCCAGATTTTCCACACACATAGACATCTTATTTCATATTTTATTTGTTTCTCCAAAATATTCCTATGGTCTTTCTCGCAACATATTTTTCTTGAACTCTAATTGTTTTTCCTCCTTTAGCTTCCACCATCTTATCCTTGGGTTTTGAGCCCTCTTCCTCATATTAAGTATTTCATTGAACCGAACCTCTAGAACTATCAGCTTATATTGCGTAGCGACACATTCTCCAGGGTAGACATTACAGTTGACACAAGAATTTATATCTTCTCTTCTAGTTATAAATATTAATTTGACTACGATTTTGACCACTATGATAAGTGACAAGATGAGACACCATTTTTCGATAAAATATGTTTGCTAGCATTAAATCATAGGCTAGTGCAACATTTAAGATATCTTCTTCAGTCTCATTTCTTGTCCCATAGCCAAAACTTCCATGAATTCTATCAAAACCTCCACTGCTTTTACCAACATGACCATTTAGATCTCCTCCTAGGAAAATCTTCTCCTCTCTTGGTATCCCTCTCAAAACCTCCTCCAAGTCTTCCCAAAATTGGTTCTTTTCATTTGATTGCAGTCCAGCTTGGGGTGCAAACACAATAAGGATATTTAAAATTAAATCACTCACTACAAGCTTAATCATCATAATCTTGTCACCTTTCCTTTTGACATCTAGGACTTTATCTCTGAAACTTCTATCGATCTTAATTTTAACCCCATTTCGACTCTTGGTTATATCTGTATACCATAACTTGAAACTGGTGCCATCTATTCCTTGGCCTTTTCTCCAACCCACTTAGTTTATTACAAGCAAACAATATTCACTTTCTTCCTAGCAAAAACATCTGATAACTCCCTCAGTTTACCCATTAATGTTCCTATGTTCCAGCTTCCCAATTGCATCCTTAACCCCTGGACGGTGTTTGCTAGCCATGCCCACCCATCTGCGTATTGGGACCCTTGCCTACTTGTCACCAAATCTGGATGAAGACCTGGCGCCTTGCCTTGCGGCAAGGACCCAAGCTTACTTATCACTACATCTCGGGACCGATGTAGCGTCTTGCCTTGTGGGAAGGGCCCCAGCCCATTTTTCACTACATTTGGGACCCGATGTAACGTGTCACTATGAAGGCTATGCCCCAACAAATGATCATAAGGGTTCATCTCATAAAATACCTGTTTTTTTTTTCTAGTCGATTCACAACACCTGACACTAACTCTCCTCCTTTATCCTGACTCGAGACAGGCCATGCATGCAAGCACACATAAACGAAGTTGTCCTGTTAATCAATTAATGGTTGATAAATGCTATTATTGATCAAAATTTGTCATTAATTGAAAAATGTTCATAAGTATTTATACAAACCTAGGCAACAGGATCACGAATGTCCTTGAACTTATGCACAATAGCTATGTCCCTATCACAAATGCATAACATATATTTCCTTCTACCAAAGGATCTTCTATTTCTAGTTTCTTGCCGAAGTCTCGAGTGCGTGAGTATCCAAAAGAGCAAGGGGGTACCTACAAATGACACTCAATGCTCAAGTGAGGGTTCGAATTATAGCTTTTAATGATACATATAAAGAGTATTTGAGAATGAATCAGTCTCTTACCTGGGGGTTCACCCATTTTTATACCGACCTTACTCGGCTCGAGTTCTATGGGCATGCACATCTTGATTAGCAGTTGTGTAATACATCTTCTAATCATGCTTAGGCCTCTTTTTATACTAACCTTATTGGGCCTAGGATCTATGGGCCTGCACATCCTGATTACCAGTTGTGTAATACATCTTCTAATCATACATAGACACTTCTAATCAAGTAATTATCATTAAGTGGGTTTATTGGTGATAATCAAGGCCGCGTTGTCCATATATATTAAGGGCCGAGAAGTTCTGTATGAAATATATGGACATGTAGCCGAAGGGGGATACTCGGTTTGGGTGTGCACGATGTCCCCTCGGCCTGATTGAGTACTTTATCTGGTATACTTGGCCTCCAAGCCCTTTTTTTCCCTTGACCAAAAATAAGGACTTTATGATGTAGTAGAACGTTCACCAACAACTTTCCTGACGGTTACACGCCTTTATTGTCATGAAGTAACTATTACATTGTGGATGTAAAGATTAGTTCCCACGTCTGTTCATGTTCCCATGTTGGGCACCAGAACATCGTGCGATCTCCACCATAGATGTGGTTTGATCGAATAGTGGGGAGATGTTATTGGCTGGGCCTTGTACCAGGCCTAACTCCTATAAATAGGGAGGAACCCCTTTCAACTTTTGCCCCTAATATTTTCTTATTTGCTTTGAGTTGAATAGTATTCTTTCTCTCAGTTGAGTAGCATAATAATCAATTCTTTCTTTGAGGTACGTAATAATGGTATTGATCAAAGGTTCATCGTCGAGGGAGTTTTTTGGGGGCGAGTATGTGGTTTAAGGGTATGGCGAATAAGTTTTTGATGTTGGAAAGATGGGTGAAAGCATTGTGGCTTTGGTGCTGATCGTTGTTGTTGTGGTGGGGATGTCCCAGAGGGATGCTTCTTAACCTATGAAGCGCCCAATGCTAAAGGAGAAGTGTCCGCCTCCCCCAATCACACTTCCAAAGTACACATGGGTTGATGAAGAGGTAGGCCCTTACTTCTCCTGATACAACCATGAGTCAGATCTGACCAACCTTTATAAGTTGGCTTTCGATTAGTACCATGACAGATCTAGAGATGTGCCCGATCACCTTCCGCACCGTCCAGTCAAATGCAACATCGCCCGTGGAGTTCGTGTACATGAACTGAGGTGGGATGAACATGGATTTCTTTTACATGTACGATTACTTCTTTCATGATCTGCATGTAAGGGTCCCATTCGATGATTTTACTATGGACGTGCTCCAGATACTCAAGTTGCTCTAACGCAACTGCATCCGAACGGGTGGACGACCATGCAAGTGTTTCGAGCACTTTGCTTGTATAGCTCTATGTCAGCAATGCCCTGACTCTTTTTGCATTACTTTTGTAGTTGTTTTCAGGACAAGGCTCGATGGATATTATTGATATGAATACTGAAGCACCCTTTTTTATGCCCTTTTACTTCTTCTTATAAAATTTTAAAACCGATTATTGTTTGTGGCAGTACGACAAGAGCCCAAAAGGAGCTCCTGAGTCTCTACGAATGTTGAGACCTCAAATTCCTGAAATCGATCCCTCAGCAACTACTTGCCGCCCCTTCGTGTCACTTATATAGTCTCTGGATCCTGTCCGGGACCTTGAGGGTTAGTTTCATTTCTTTTTCGATTGTTTTAATTTCTTGCTCTGACTTGTAGATTTACCAGTTGTGTTATTTTGTAGGAATCATGACTTTAGTCGGCGTCAACTTGAATGCTTTTCGCCATGCTCAATGAAATTGGATCGCTGTCGCAAGTGGTCCTTCGCCGAATCCTGCTGCCAACTGAAAACAATAGGAATACCCACAATAACAAAGAGGGGGTGAATTGGTTTAAACTTGGTCTTTTAAAATTATTTATAAAATCAGAGTCAAAGGATCTTAATCACTTTTAAACCAAGAATGCTTTTAATCAATCAAATTACTCAGCACAAGAAATCAATAGCTCAAAAACAGAACTTGTTGAGTAATGATAATTACACCAAGAACAAATAAACAAGATAACTAGTAGAGATAGAGATAAACAAAATCAACACAAACAATTTATACTAGTTCACTTCTCAAGAGAAACTACATCCAGTTTCTTCTAATCAACACTAGATTAAAGTTTCACTATTATAAAATTCAGTTCTTACAAGCTTTACAACAATCCCTCTTTATCAACCGTAGATAAAGAATAGAAATCTAAAACCCTATTAGACTCCTAAAGATCAAGAACAAGAGAACACTACTCTGTTCTTCCCTAGAGAACACTACTCTAGAAAAAGCTTCAAATAACTCTTTACAGTAGCATCAAATAACAGAAATTGCAAAAACGAAATTACAATCAAAGATTATGGAGAGAAACAACCTGATGATCCAATGAATATGAATGCATGTGGTTTACCAATCAAAATTGAATGAAAAAAAAAGGATTTAAGAACATGCTCTCCAAAACTTCTTTAAGAATTCTTGCCCAAGAAATCATTCAAAACCTATGAAGATTAAAGAGTGAGACAAGACTTTAGTTAACCCAGAAAATCACTTTAGAACTTTGAGATGGCTTGTGTGTATTCAAAAATTTTGAAGTATTCAAGTTATGTTTCAAGACAAGCCTCATTCATATTTATAACAACTTTTTGTAACAGACTGTAATCGATTACACGCACCAAATAATCGATTAAAATGACTCATGTAATCAATTAAATTATCACTTAATCAATTAAAGTGTTCAAGGTTGAATTCTGGGTTTAACAACAAACAAAATAATCGATTAAACCGAGCTGTAATCGATTAAAGCAGTGAAGTTTTATATCTTAAGCCTCTTGTGTAATTGATTACAATGTTTGGTAATCAATTAAGGTAGTGAAGGTTCCTTAAGAAACAAGCTTATGTAATCGATTACAATGTATGGTAATCGATTAACTTAGTGAAACATGATTTTCAAAATAGCTTGTATAATCGATTACTGTCTATGGTAATTGATTAAAGCAGCAATGCATTACTTTTGTTTTACACTATATAATTGATTAGAAATGTTTGGTAATCGATTAAAATGTTCTTTAATGTTTTTCTAGATTTAAAACTTAAGCAAATAATCGATTATACTGTTGTGTAATCAATTAAAACATACGAATTGCATTTTTCCAAAAATATTTCTAATTTACTTCTTTTTCAAAATAACTTTGATTCTTTGATGAAAACACTTAAGTATGTAAATGATTATATGCATGCAAATGCAAGGATCAACAAATTGGCTTCTCATATACTTCATTTTGGATTTCAATCTTCAAGGAATGTGAAAAGCTCAAAACATTCTTCCAAGTCAAAAGCTTCATTCTTCTTGTTGCTCCCCCTATATCCAACACCAACTGGACACCGAGGCCTTGTGAGGTTTTAGCTGATGTGGTGCCCCTCGCTGGCAAAGATCCTGTGGGAAAACAAAACCATAAGAAGCAGAGCCATCGGGAGCACCAGAGTGACTCGAGGCACTGGAAACGCACTTCTAGGGAAAAGAGGCTCAAGAAGCCAATGCTTGGGTTTCAACCTGTTGCCACCACCACCTTGGGAAACATCTCGGCCCTAATGAATCAAGGCTACTTCAACCACTCCTTTTAGGCCTTCCTTTATATGGTGTTGGCGATCGCCCAACATCTTCAAGGGTCATCCAACATCGATGCTTTGAAGGACCAATTGCTGAAAGCAGAGGACTCCTTGAACTCGACGCTTTAGGCCAACATGAAGCTGGCCGGAGACAATAAGAACCTTGCTTTTGTCGACGAACGATGCTAAAGGGTTGGAGACACATGCTCTAAATGCCAAGGCCTTGATTAGGTCTCGAGATAATGAAATTAGTAGGCTCCAGTCGGCCTTGGCTGATGCCAACAAGGAAACATAGGAGGTTAATGTTGAGAAGGAACAAATTCAACAGAAGGCCTTCGAGGATGTGTACAATGCACATGAGGTCGACTTCAACCATTGCTTTCAGTAGGTGCTGCACATGTGCGATGTTTTCAAACCCAGGGTCTTTGACATTAACAATGATGTCTATGAAGGGGAGCTCGTTTTAATTGATGACATCCCAGAAGAGGATGCTTCTCATTCACCCCCAAGAACGAAGACCCCAACAGAGGAGCCACAAGTCGAGGGAATCGAGGATAAAGAGCAGGCAGGGCCTAGGGATTGAGTCTCTTAGGCTTTTATATATGATTTTTTTGTACAACTCTTCTTTTTTCTTTTTTGTATTTTACGGTCCTTGGCTCTTTTGTATATGCCAGTCTCCGACTGCCTTTTGTAATCACCGGTTCTTGGCTTACCATTAATGAAATTTCTTTTCCAAGTGTTGGTTTATTTATAGTACCTAATTTATTTATGTATTTGGCCAAATGGTGCACTTGGTGGAAAAAATGATGAAGAAAAATTGCACAAGTTTTAATTTAATCAAAGGGTAGGGAATTTTAACATAAGTTGTATATCCTTAATAAACTTAGTTGAATTGTAATTGTAAGTAATCAACGAGTCTTCGAAGTCCGACCTTGGTCGAGAAGAGTACTCCGGAGGGAACTGTAAATAATTTTGATTAAGTTCAACCTTAGCCGATGATGGTACTCGAGAGGGAACTGTAGATAATTTGATTAAGTTCAACCTTAGAGGAGTGTACTCGAGAGAGAACTATAGATAATTTGACTAAGTTTAACCTTGGCTGAGGAGAGTACTCGGGAGAAATCTATAAATATTTTTAACTAAGTTAAAACCTTCTTGGTAAAAACCCATTTTTATAGGAATAAAAAACCGAGGTAGGAAAAAGAGTATGACACGCGTTATAGAGATGCGACTAACTATAATAAACTTTTAGATGTGTGGAGTTCCAACTTCTAACTTGTACGCTCCATTCTTCAAATTGTGTCGCCAGTTGACGCTAGTTAGCCGCGAACTTCGCCTCTAACGGGGCTTCCTGGCTTCTCCACATGCTCTCTATACCAGGTCCCCTTCTTTAAACTGCCGAGGGGCTAGCTTAGAGTTGAAGCATCGGGTCATAGCTGCTTGCAGGCTTGGGTCCTGATGACTACATATTCTCGTACTTGCTCAATCAAATCTAGGTCCACCTGTAGTGCTTCATTTTTTTAGGCATTGACGAAGTAATGTCATCAGAGAAAGATCTCTCCTACTTCAATTGGTAGCATTGTGCCATCCCATATGTCATCCAAAAATGGGTTTCTTGAGTTGTAGACTGAGGGGTGCACTTATAAGCCCATAGGACCTCCACTAAGTCTTCAGCCTATCTCCCATTGGTTCCATCTAGCCGCTTCTTCAGTTAGCTTAAATTGACCTTGTTAGCTACCTCGGCTTGTCCTTTTGTCTGGGAGTGCTCCACTGACGTCACCCTATGCTTGATGCCGAGACCATTCAACAATTCATTGAGTTTTTGGTCCGTGAATTTTAGGTCATTGTTTATGACCAGTGTATTTAGAATTCTGAAGCTTATGATGATATTCCTCCAAAAGAACTTCTGGATCGCCTGGGAAGTGATGTCTGCTAGTGGTTCAACATCAACCTATTTGGTTAAATAATAAACTACCACTACCAAGAATTTCCTTTGCCCCAGAGTAGTGGGAAAAGGTTTGAGAATGTCCACTCTATAGATAGCGAACAACCAGGGGGAGACCATTGGATGCAACTCTTTGGTCGATCAATGTATCAAGTTCGCATGTCTCTGACACTAGATGCACTTCTATACAAAATTCAAGCAGTCTGTCCTGAGGGTTGGCCAATAGTAGCTGACCCTCAGGACTCTGGTGGCCATGGTTCTTTCCCTGGAATGCAAACCGCAGATACCCTCATGTAGTTCTCGGAGGACATAGTTAGCCTAGTCTTGGTGAAGGCACTTGAGCAGACATGAGGAGAAATCTCTTCTATATAAATCGCTAGCCACTAGGGTATCTTTGGTGGATTGTGTACTTATCTTGTTGGCTTTTCTTTTGTCGGCTGGGAGTAACTCATGCTTCAAGTACTCAAGTATCTCCTTTTCCACCCCAATGGGGCTTCTTCCACCTGTAAAGATTCTTTTCCCGAGACGTTGGGTTCGGGCATCGAATGGAGAACAAAGGTTTTAAATTGTCCATGTTTAGGGGAGGTAGCCAACCGAGCCAACTCGTCAACCTTGTTCTTGACCTCTCAACTTATGTGAGTCACTTGCATATCCTCAAATTCTCCCTTGAGTTTTCAAACGCATGGTAGTATTTTTGGAGTTGGGTGTCTCAGATATGAAACACCTTGTTTATCTGTTCAATGATGATCTTGGAATTGCTTCATCATTGGACTCTCTAAGAGGGTTTCGTACTCAGCCTGATTGTAGGTGGCTTTGAAGCCGAAGGGTAATGATTGTGCCATAGCCACACCATTGGGTCCTTCCAAAATAACCCAGCGCCGCTCCCATGCCCGTTAGAAGAGCAACCACATGCATCATCCACCATTCCTACTCAAATTATGGTGGTGGGGGATGGAACTCGTTGAAGAATTCGGCCAACACCTGCGCCCGAATGGTACCTCTCGGTTCATAAACAATATCATATTCCAAGAGTTCGATTGACCACGTTGTCATTTAGCCCCAACTCGAGCTTATGTAGTATTTTCGCTGTGGGGAAATCGGTTCGAACAGTGATTTGATGGCTCTAAAAGTACTGGTGGAGACGGCAAGCAACATGAACAAGTGAGAGGGCTACCTTATCCATCACCTGGTACCTTGTCTCCGGATCTTGTAGTTCTTAGCTTACAAAATATACTGACCTCTACTCATTCTTCAATCTTCATACCCTTTTGTATATTTCTTTGATATTTGATATATATATATATATATATATATATATATATATGAATCTTTTCTACTCACTATTGGTGATTTCATTCTATTCGTAATGCTTGATTCTACTTGTTCACTAGTTTCATGAAATTGGATTCTAAGTTTGACTGGAAAGTGCCCTTAGGATTTGAACTAAATGATTTTACGCTTTACGTTATGTTGCAAGGAACAAAGCATAACATTTTGATTGCAAATAGCACTAGATTATGATTGTAATGCATGGTTATTTACTTCATATGCGAGAGATTGATATTCGGTAGATATCCTTTGGTTTCTCGAATGTGAGGGATCAATTCGGGGTGAATTAATGTGTGCATCAGTAATGTTAGAAAATGGTTCATATATGTTAATGTTAATTGGATACTAAGGGTATGAACGATGAAATTTAATCCTACCTTTTTTCTTGAATTAATTAAATTCATTTTAATTTTTTTCGTAATTTTTCATATTTCCAACGCACTAAATCCACTATTTTCGTATTTTTGTTAATTCCGCAATTCTGTTATTTTCACAAACTCATGATATTCCAATCAATTTTATAGTGCATAACTATTAAACTATTGCTTTTATCTGGAATAACTGAGTAGCTCAAGTTCCTGTGGAGACGATCTCTTTATAAATTATGTAACATGAGACGACATTGGTACGCTTGCCAATAATTTAACAATAAAACCTGAGGCTGGCCGTGTAACACTCTCTGGTAGTCCTTTGGTTTGCATGCACGATTATAATGGTCTCGACGTCCGACGGGAACTTCATCGCGAGGTGAGGGGTTGACAGAGCTTCCTAGATCTATAAAGGTCTTCTTGATGATGCGGTTGGATATTTCAATACTAATAACCATCAGGTCGTCCTACATCTAGTCAATTTCCTTGAAGTCATCTGTTGTGAAGGTTATGGGTGGCATGTTAGGTACTCGATGCTGGGAGATCATGTTAACGGATTGGACCTGTTGAAGGTATCTCTTTCGTATGAAGGTGGTGGCCCGACCCCCAGTGAAGCTTTCGACTATAGTGTTTATGACCCACCTCGATTGGTCGAGGGGTCTCTCTTCTCTCTCTCAGGAGCGGCTCTGGCTCCTTTGCCTCTATGACCGGCCTGCACGTTCACGGTCTTTCCTCTGGCTAGACTCGGGCTTGTTCCTTCCTTTGAACTTGTACGATTGTGGCTTTTGAACAAACTCCTTTAGGTGCCCGAGCTTGATGAGCTCCTTTATCTTGTCCTTCAAGGCATTGCACTCCTCCGTCGAATGGCCAAATTGCGGTGATACCAACGACATTTAGAGTAATTGGCTTTTGGTGGGGTGTTGGCTCTCTTGGGCATGGTCAAAATGTTGACCGTTAAGGCCTGACCTATGATATTGGATTTGCTAGCGGTAAGAGAAGTGTCCTGGGTATAACATGGTTCTCGTGGCGGTCGATCCCTCTTTCCGTCATGTCGAGCTTTGTTGGAGTCAGGCTTGTCATTATCTTTCTTGGCCGACATGGCATCGGCCCACACCTAGTTGTGGTAAACTCCTCCATCTACATATACTTGGCCGCCCTCGTTCGCAGCTCGTTGAGATTAGATGCTAGCTTCTTGCATAGGCTATTGACATTAGGTCCCGATTGTAATGTCGTTATCAAGTGGTGTATAGTCACCTTGGTCCAAGTTTCAGATATTCAACACGACCTTTCCGAAACGTTCCATGAAGGGTTTGCAACAACTCCTTCTTATCCTACCGTATGTTAATGAGGGTTACAAACGTTAGGTGGTGAGCCTGACTAGTGGCAAACTGTGTTCCAAAGTGGGTTCTGACGTATATTTGCAAGTGACGAATCTAAACTGATTTGAAGCAACTAAACGTTCAAGTGAATATTTGCAATTGTCTACGGTATCTTGATTTGAAGCAACTGACTCTGACTACATTAGAAAGAAATGTTATTACAAGAATAAGAGTAAGTTTTGGTAAAAGATTTAGTAAGGGAAAAGAAATACCATTACTAAGAAAACAAAAAGTATATTATTTGTTTTTTGGAAAAAAAAAAGTATATTATTACAAGACGTGATCATTGAAGCCAAAACCAAAGAAATACAGAAAACAGTGCATAAAGCAGCAGAAGCCTGTATATTGTGCCTACAGCCTCTGAAATAAAAAGAAAAGGAAAAAAAACAGAAGCAAATACATAACAGCTAAACACCAAAACGCATAACAAGATTACAAGAAACATAAACCAATAAAACCAAAACAGAAACGCCCTCATAATCACACAACTTTACCCCTCCCAGAAGATTCAGTTCTGCTCCACACCCCTTGTCACAAAATGCCATGAAACTATAACCTACATACCGTGTTCTTGCCCAACTCACAGCCTAGGCATCCACGAATACCAGGGTAGGAAAACTTGTTCAGTTTGTTTTGAGCAACTAATTTTAGTAAGGAAAACCAAAATGCCGAATCAAGCAAGCACAAATCTCAAGTAAAACACAATAAAGCTTCTCAGCAAACCCTGGAGAAATGAAAATAATGCAGCAACAGACCTTACCAAAAATTGAGAAAGATTGAAACAGCCAGATACAGGGCCGTGGAGACCATAAGGTCAATGAGGCCTTTGCCTTAGACCCCTAGGGTCTAATTTTTTTTTTTTTTTTTTTTTACATTTTAAATATTTTTTTATCAATTTAAATTATTAAGTGATAAATTTTGTTAAGATATGATCTATTATTTGGAATTATTTTTTCATTAATAGGAGGGTAATTAGTCATTTTTGTCCTTAAATGTATAAAGCGCTGACAAATTTATCCCCGAAAGTGAATAAAATGCGATAAAAATCTATCAATCCGTTAACTTCCGTTCGTTATCGTTAATGAAAGAGCATACATGGTACCTTCAGGGACAAATTTGTCAGTGTTCTATACATTTAGGGTCGAAAATGACTATTTACCAAAAATATAATGTAATATGCATCTTTCTCCTTTTTTAATAGTTGCAAACATGACATTACAACAAACACTTAAAAAATATAAAAGCAAACATAAGTTAGAACAAACATAATAATAAATATAATATTAATTAATAAGTATAATCTATCTACAAATTTCTAATGTGATACTACCTTAATCAAAATATAAGACTAATATAAAAATGAACAGTTATTAAGTTAATCCTTACCCAAAAATTAAACCCAACTTGATTTTGCCACTACCTAATGTTGTCACAATAGAAATTTAAAAACAACAGACAAATTATGTTTATTATTATATTTGTTCTAATTTATGTTTGTTTTCCCTATTTTTTAAGTGTTTATTATAATGTTATACTTGGAATGATTAAAAAGTGAAAAAGATGAATATTAAATTATATTTTGGAATAAATTACGGAGATGTCATTCTAGATAATATAACATATTCAGCGAGACTTGAAGGGATTGCTAATGATCCTTTACAGGAATATGTATTTCTAATGTGACTATCCATAGTGGAAAAAAGAAACTGCAATGGAATGGCACTGACATTGAGGGGCTTACAAGCAATGTCTATACTAAGCCTTGTGAGTTGCTGCCTCTGAAAGAGAAAATTGATGGGTGTCCTACTGTCCTTATCCAGATGACAAATTGCCCATTGAAAGTGTGCAGCTGAAGACTTGTTTCTTTAAAAGTGTCTCATTCTTCTGAGAGAATGAATGTATACGAAATTTTAAGAATATAGCAAACTCTATTGCCATCCATTTAGGAGTTTTTTTAAAAATGAAATCAAATCGAAATTATAGAATTAAATGGTCTGTTTTTCTTATTACCAAAATGATCTTAGGATTGGAATATCTTGTAATCAATAATCAGTGATAGGTATCAACTATCAAACCATGTTTTCATTAGTCCACTATCTGAATCATTCATAAAGTCACGTGAATTTGTAATATATACCCTCATTGGCATGCAACTTATGAATACTATCTTTAAGGATCTTTTATTTAAAATATAGTCACAGTCTGCTCCTATTTCAAACTATGGTTTCCTACAAATGTGTGGTTTAGTACAAATATACAGGATTAGGAGCCAAAAATGATTGATATCTCTGTAATTTCATTTCTCATACGCACATATCTTCAGAGGATGAATAGTCGTTTTGCTTAAATCTGTTATTAGGAAGAATTTTTCTTCAGATCTTAGTACAACAACATTTGACTACATGAAAATATTGAAAAATTCTGCCAATTTGGTGTGCCAATAAACTTTAGGAACAATATTGTTATTTTTTGCCACTTTCTGATGGCAATTGCTGCTGCTTATTCTTATATTCCTCTTGGTATCACCTAATTTTGCTGATTTTGTGGAGAGTGATTGTGTTCATAAGTCTCCATGGCAATTTGGCATTCCTTCAGTAAATGAGGAAGAGGGAATTAAAAACAGGTCTAAAGTAGGATTATTTCTAAACAAAACAAGTATGCTTTTTAGTCCTTACGTTTAACAAAATTATAGGAATTAAAAACATGTGATCTTAATGTCTTTATGACTATAAACATATTTTACACTTTAAAAAAACGAAGAAATAGTTGTTACTACCTCAAAAAAGTAGGCTAGTCTCAAGCATGTGAACCACATCTCCCATTTTGAGTCTAGGATTCACATCAGGATCTAGACATCGTAGAGCAACCAAAGCAACCCGTTTAAGTACCATGGAAGTAGGCATTTCAAGCAATTTTGGATCCACCACTTTCTCAATTTTTCCATCGGAACTCATTGATTTGAACAAGTCCACTATATAATGAGCCTGTAATTTGGAATCATGCTATATTCATTATCTGAAAGACAAGTAAGCAGGAATGAAAACCAACAACTGATGAATCCAACATTGGTAGTGTAACCTGTGGATGACTTTGATATGAAGGAAACCTTCCTGATACAATCTCCATGATAAATAATCCAAAAATCATAAATTTCACTACCCTCAGTTAAGGTACTACTGGAATGACAATCTGGAGCTTCATAACTGGAGCATGAGAAAATAAAAAATAATTTGAAAATTGATGATTAGATTAGTTGCATCAAATAAGAACTTAATTTAAAAGTATTGACACGTTTTTGACATTGTCATCCAAACACAAATTGTCATTTATGCCAAATTTGTTGGCTTATATAAGAAAAGCACTATCTTAAAAGTCATACCTAACTAGCATGAATACTAATTGGTTAGCAGTGTAAAAAATATATACTGATAATGCATATAAATTAAAATCATCAAATAATATGTGATAAGAAATTGCTTACAATGTGCAAATATTTAATGAAATTAAATAATTTGATAATTTTGTCAGGGAAAGAAAACTGACCCCGATGCTTCCACTTCCAGTGTAATGTGATTCCATTCAGGACTGAGAACCTTAACAAGGCCAATATCAGATATTTTTGGATTGCATTGGTGGTCCAGCAAAATATTGCTAGATTTTATGCTGCCATGGAAAATCTTTGGTTTAACTTCTTCATGAAGGTATGCCAGTCTGCATAAGTACTTTGTCTTTAGATAATGTGGCAACCTTTTTTTTTTTTTAAAATAAAATTGGAATGTATATTTTGACATCTAATTCTCACCCTTATGCTACACCATGGATAATGTTCATTCTTATATCCCATGTTAGGGGGCTGATTAGCACAGGAAATTCGTGAAGCCAGTGATGCAGACTTTCATTTTCTACATATTCAGATACTGACATCCTGAGAGAGGAAGCACATTAGTATTAGTTTTAAGTATTTTAATATATGCTATGATGAATTTGAGAAGAATATAATAGACTTCTTTAGTTTCTGATAAAAGTAGTGTTTTTTTATACCTATAAGCGCCCTCGGAACAATATCCAAACAATTCGACCAGATAATTATGCTTTACACGTCGAATTGCTTCCATTTGGGATGCAAAATGTTCCTCTAGTTGGCGACTATGAATCAGGTAAAAATTCAAGTCATAATATAAATATTTGCATCAAACTTAATAGAGTTCATTCTATTTGATAAAGTTGTGAGTCAGAATAGCCAAACTTGAAACTAGAACAAAACGGTTTGCCAGATTTCCAAGTCTGAATCTAAACTGTATCCAAATAACAACCCCCTCCTGATGGTTTTAGATGCTTTGCATGGAATATAATTTTAGCAAACTGAAACTCTGTTACATTTAAACGATAGGGCAGAACAAAAACATAACATCATTAACATGGACTCATGGAGTCATCTCATACTTTTGTAAATCAATATGCACAAATTATGACTTGAATATCCTTGTAGATGATTCTAATTAAGTTAAGCTCAAAGAAATTCATTTCTGTATTTACTAAATTGATATTTCGATAGATGTAGCAAATCAACATTGAATGCATACTAGAAAGAAAAATACGAACAGGATTAAAACATCATATTAAATTTCTTGTAAGTTTTTACTGGGAAATCATAATTGTCAATAACAGCCTAGTGAATTAGCATTTTTTTCATATCAATATATAGTATTAAACACTAGGAAACTGAATTGAATAGGAATTTAAGTAACAATTTTCTATATATGTACCTGTCACAGGCTAGCCTCTTCGCTGCCACCTGTCAATTATTTAGCAACAAACCAAGATAAACAAACCCATTATCCCCACTTCCAATCATTTTCTTTAGCCAATCCATTAGTAACATCCTCTATCTCCTTAAGGCTAAAGCAACACCCCTTACTCATACCATTGACTACAGAACATAACTTACCACAAGATTCCAAACCTTTCAAATATCCATCTTTTGTAATGACCAACTCATCATGATTTTGACCTTTTGACAACTTCTCAAAGTTCATCACATGTTCTGAGTCCCTGATGCTGATAGTAACTTCTTGTCAAGGGAGGAAGTGCTAAAACACCACTGTTGTGCTTGCGTGCTATTGATTTGGGCAAAGAAAAACGGAGTTTGTATGGTTTTTTAAGAGGGTAGCATATGATGCAAAAGCACAGAATGACACGTCACAACAATTATTGAAGCTACTAGTAGCAAAGCCCATAAGGGGATGCCAAAGAATGGGGTTGATATTGAGACCTTCATTTCCGTGATGATGTATTGAAAGGCATGGGAAGAGAAGAATTATGTGAGTGGTTGAGTTTGATTTGGAAAAACTCAGAAAATTGGAAAGAGAAGCTAAGTTACTTTGTCAACAACGGGTTTTGGCTCAGGGAAAATATCAGAAAAAGTTACTTTGGTTTCAAGTTTTGAAATCTTTATCTCAAATATTTCTGGTACCAAGTGCTAACTAACCCACGAAAATACTGGAAACCATCTTTTCCCCCAACGTTTATATCACTCAGATCAATATATTCATCCAAAATGAACAACATGTTATACCTTGATACATGACTGGATTAAGAAAGAATAGGTAAAAGGATCGACAGAGGTTAATTTGCTCAAAGTTCAATTGGAAATAAACTAAAGAGAAATAAGGTTACACACGGGCTTGCACGATCATCTAATCATAAACTTATACATGATTCGATGATTGTCTAAATTTTTTACTTGCATAACATTTTTTTCTCAAAATAAAAATAGCATACTTTTGAGTAAATATTATATTTTCTGTTAGAGTTAAGCTTAAAATCTTTAAAAAAACAAATCGGCGGAAACATAAACAAAATAAAAAGAATACGAGAATTTACTTGGTTCAGGACAAAGAACCTACACTCCCTTTACTAACACTAAAATAACAAAAACAGTTACAATAGAGTTCAACTCAAAAGATTCATGGTCAGTTACTAAACCCGTGAACAGAGACCTCAAGATTACAAAGAGGAAATACAAAGAAAGAAGATACACAGGAAACAGAAGTAACCCATAGCAACAGGGTTTAACCAGAAAACACAAGAACCTTCTTTAGGCTTTCTTCTTCTTCTTTACACAAGTACACTTCAAGAACATTCAAGCAACTTAGAAGCAAAATAAGTCAGAACTCCACCTGCGACACAATACACAAGAAAACTGAGACCTGCACATCCATCAACAACTCTGTTTAACAGACAAAGCTCAAGGTATCAACAAAGAACAATAAACCCTAGCAAAGCTAGGTCACAGAACCAAAACAAAGGAGGAAGAAGAAACACGGAAAAGTAAAGTGACCCACAAAAGCTGAGAGAGAGAGAGAGACAAAGAGAATAAGAGAAACTGAAAAGCCAAGGAAAAACGTACTAGAGCCTCGTAGTGCATTTCGGTATATGCCAAGCCAATTAATCAAAACGCACTGTTTCATATTGGGCGAAAGTCTGAATGTTTTCTTTGGGCTTCACAAACTCAACAAATGTAAGACTATGGAGTAGAATTGAATGAAATTCCTCTGCTATGTGACAATACAAGTGCTATAAACATATCAAAGAATCCAATAATGCATTCAAGGACAAAGCATATTGAGATCAGACATCATTTCCTCAGGGATCAGGTTCAAAAAGGTAACATAAAGGTAGAATTCATTGACACCAATAACCAACTTGCTGATATATTCAC
>PYAF01006011.1:115625-154083 GCA_007407185.1 Glycine tomentella | reverse complement strand
TGAAAGGTTCAATGCAAGGGGACATGAAGTCCAAAGTAAAGGGAGTTGAAATGAGAATTACTCCAGACATCTGGGAATCTGTGGCTGGGGTAGCATGTGAGGGTGTTAGAAGGTTTGATGAAGACCCTGAGGGTTATAGTAAGATGGACACTTATAGAGAGATGCTTCATGATCCTCACATGAGGCTAAGGACTAGGCTGGGTACAAGACCTATGACAGTTGAGGATAGACTCTTCCATTATATCATTACATACATCATCACTCCTAGGGCCACAAATCATGCCCAAGCAACTGATGAAGACCTCCAATTGGTCTATGGGCTGAAGAACAATATACCCATGAATTGGGTGCTTATCTTTGAGGAAATCATGCTCAAATCCAAAAGGCTAGTGAACTACCCATTCCCATATCCTGTCTTTGTCTCTAGGCTGATTGATCACTTCAACATTGATGTTGAGAATGAAGTGATTAACAACACAAACTCCTCCAATAGCCAAATAAAGGAGAAACATCTCACTAAAATGGGTATGAGGAAAACACCCAATGGATGGGTGATGGCTAATCAACAGGCAGCTGCTGCTGAAGGAGAAGAGATTGTTGCAGATTCTGAAGCAGAAGAGCAACCACAACATCCTCAGCATGCCTTTTCTGACTTTGAATCATTGATGATTCAAAAGATGGACAGCATGCTCAAGCTTCAAGAGGATTTCAAGGCTGAGACCCATGAAGCT
The DNA here is from genome assembly GCA_007407185.1 of Glycine tomentella. Lineage (NCBI taxonomy): Eukaryota > Viridiplantae > Streptophyta > Magnoliopsida > Fabales > Fabaceae > Glycine > Glycine tomentella. Next base: position 153,352 of record PYAF01006011.1, on the reverse strand, counting down.
TTGGAAGAAATTAGGGAGCGACTTGATTCAATTGAGGCCAACATGAATGACACTGCCTCAGTTGAATTTTAGGATTGTTTAGATTTTTTTTTTGCTTGTATTTGTTCTTATTATTTTAATTTTTTTTTAAAATTCCTGATGTACTACCCCTTACATACTTAATATGAATAGTATTTGCATTTCCAGTTCATTATCCGCTGTGCATGAATTGTTTTTGACTTTTAACAAGCCAAATAGGGGGAGAATTGATTAAGGGGGAGTGATTTGAAAAGCACACTGTTTGTCCCTTTTTTTGGTTCAGTTTTTGTTAAAAATTTGAAATGAATGATTGCTGGAATTTAGGGGGAGTAATTGTATAAAATGGAAACTAATGAGTTTGTATAATGCTTAATTCAATGTTTCATGAATCACAAATGCTTTAACACTTATATCTTGGCAAAGGCAATTGAAAACTTACAGGTTTTAAAAGCTTGAAAGTTCATCTACTGAATTCTCAATTAATCTCCAAGTCCCAGTGCTTGATCAACTTGAAGATTTGGCATGTTTAAAGCCAAAAAGGGGGAGATTGTTGATTCAAGAGGAGTCATGAGAAGTTGGACAAGGAATCAAGCTTTGGAGTTTTGTGCTTTCAACATGCCTCATTTCAAAAGTGTCATGGAAGCTTGAAGATCAATTTGATTCTTGTAAAAGGAAAGAAGTAGTATCTGATAATCCAGTGTGCATATCATGCATATCATTCATTTAGGATTGTTAGATTGAAGGCTAATGGAAAAGCATTTAATAAATAAGGCAAATTAAAATCAAGTTTTTGGAAAAATGAAGTTTTCCTATTTTAATCGATTACAGATATGTTGGCATCAATTATTTTGTTCTTCTTGCCTTCTGGAAAACAAATCAAGAACATTGTAACCGATTACATATCGAATTAATCGATTACCTAGGCTAAATTGAAATAACAATTTTTCTGTCTTAATCGATTACAGAAGCTTGTAATCGATTACATATCATGCCTATGGCTAACATGTTTTGCTAATTTAATCGATTACATATTGGTTTAATCGATTACATAATGCATTTGAAAATATTGGTCTTTCTGTCTTAATCGATTACCAAAAACAGTAATCGATTACTCAGTGTATTTGGAAAATCATGAGTTCCTGTCTTAATTGATTACGTGACGGGATAATTGATTATAATGTTCATAGCTCAAACCCAGAACATATTAGAAACACTTTAATCGATTACTTTCTTGAAATAATCGATTACAGGAGCGTGTTTAATCGATTATTTTTAGTTAGAAAACTGTTATAAATAGAACCCATTGCTCTGTGATTTGTAGAGTTGAACAATTCGTATTCTGAGCAATCACAAACATTCATGAGCTTTCATTAGTGAGTTTTCTAAGTTCAAAAACATCTTGGCTTCACCAAATTTCATATGGGTTTTTGATTTGATGAGTGAAGCATCATTAAGTCTCAAGGAGTAAGGAAAGGGATGCATTGAATCTGTTATTCTTTCTTTCAACCTGGTGAATCATACATATGCATTTTGTTCATTGGATTATCAGGTGAATTCGTTCCTTATTCTTTGTGGTTGTAAATCTGTTATTTGATTTTTGTAAAGATTGGCTTATTGTAAATTGGTTTCTTACATGATATCTAGAGATAGTGTTTCTCTAGGGGTTGCTGAGTAGTGTTCTCAGTGGGGTTGGTCTCTAAGGATCTAATAGTGTTTTAGATCTCTGAACTTTATCTAGGGTTGATAAAGAGAGGTTTGTAATATCTTGTAAGAATATTAATTTGCAATAGTGGAACTCCATTCTAGTGTTGAGTGGAAGAACTGGATGTAGCTTCATAGTGTTTGAAGTGAACCAGTATAAAAATTGTGGCTGATCATCATTCTATTCTCTTCATCTTCTTATTGTTTTGGTTTGTGAATCAAATTATTTGCACAAAAATATTTCAATTGTCTATTGATTTTCTTGACAGAGGAATTTGATTGAATATAAGATTCTTGGTTTCAAAACAATTTCTAAAGTGATAAAGATCTTGTGGAAACTCTGATTATAAATTTTTAAATATCAAGATTTAACCAATTCACCCCCCCTCTTGGTTGTATTGAAGTATTCCTATCATTTTCAAAGTGTAGTCTAACATCTATATGTTTGGTTCTTTCATGATATGCACCATTCTTAGATATATGAATGGCACTTTGAGAATCACACATGATTTGTGGGATCCCTTCCCCTAATCCAAGTTCAAAAAGTATTTCTTTTAACCATAATATCTCTTTTATTGTCTCAGTCAAGGCTATATACTCAACTTCAGTAGTAGACAGGGCTACTACATGCTAAAGATTGGACTTCCAGCTAAGAATATTTCCACCAATCGTGAAAATAATACATGTTAAGGATCTCTTCCTGTCTAAATCTGCAGCATAATCAGAATCATAATAACCTTTCACGGTAAAATCATTGGATTCATTTCCAGTAAAATTCAAACAGAAATCAGAAATACCATTAAGATATCTTGGTATCCATTTTACAACATTCTAGTGATCTTTTGAGGGATTACTCATGAATCTACTCACAACACTAACACCATAAGCAATATCAGGTCTAGTGCTAATCATTGCATACATTAGGCTTCTAAATGCATTGCAATATGATACATTTTTCATATAGATAGATTCATCTTCATTTAAATCACCACACACAAATTTTGAACGAAAATAGGCAGCTAATGGTAAACTAACAGATTTACAGAGATACATAGAAAAGAGTTTAACAACCTTCTTAACATATACAAATTGAAATAAAGATAAGGTTCTTTCTTTTCTGTTTCTCAACATATTCATGCCTAAGATTCTCTTAGCAGGGCCAAGGATTTTCATATCAAATTTCTTTAATAACATCTCCTTAAATTTGTTAATACATTTAATATCATGTGAAGCTATTAGCATATCATCCACAAAGATTAACATATAGATGTATTTATTTTCATTATTTTTCTTATAATAGAGACAATGATCATACTTACATTTTATAAATCCATTGACAAAACAAAGTCATCAAACCTTTTGTACCATTGCCTAGGTGCCTGTTTTAATGCATACAGGGACCTTTTCAGCAAACAAACTTTGTTCTCAGAACCTTTCTGCATGAAGCCTTCTGGTTGCTCCATATAAATCTATTCATCTAAACTTCCATGCAAAAAGGCAGTTGTAACATCAAGTTATTCTACTAAATCAAGAATAGCAACAGTGGTTAAAGTAAGCCTAATTGAGGTATGTTTTACTACATGAGAGAAAATTTCATTATAATATACTCCTTCTACTTGTGAGTAGCCTTTGGCAACTAACCTGGCTTTATACCTGGCCTTCTCCAAACTTGGGATTTCAGGCTTCAACTTAAAGACCCATTTTTATCCAATGGTCCTTTGGGTTTTGGGTCTGTCCACTAAGACCCAAGTCTAATTCTTCTTTAATGAGGAAATATCTTTCCCTATTGCCCTCAGCCACCTCTCTCGAGATTTCATGTTCATTGCCTCTTTATAGGTTTATGGTTCTTCTTGTTCAACCATTTGTACAACCTGCAAGGCAAAAACAACAATGTTAACATGAGCAAATCTTCTAGGAGGTCTAATGTTCTTCCTAGCTCTATCTCTAATAAGAAGATAATCATTGAGGTTGGAGTCCTCTTGATTTTCTTTAATAGTTATTTGTTGACATTAGCAATTTGATCAAGTGTGTCTACTTGATGGTCAGTTTCATCATGATTCTGAACAAGTTCAGAATCATCAATACCAGTGGTCTTCTCCACCTCTAATTAGACATTTTCAGGTTCTTGAATACCCTGCACAATATCTTTATAAAAAATGTTAGTTCATCAAAGACAACATTTCTACTGACAACACATTTATTTTCAGATATTAACCAGAGTTTATACCCTTTTGTCCCTGCAGGATATCCTACAAAGACATATTTAAGAGCCCTAGGGGCTAACTTATGCTGTTTAGTCATAAGCTAAACAATCAAAGGGTTTCAAATAACTCAGGTTAGGAGGCTTACCATACCATATTTAAGACCTATTTATAACATGACAAGCAGTAGTACAGCTTCTGCCCAAAAATATTTTCTAAGACAAGAATCAAATAGCAAGCATCTAACTTTATTTAAAATAGTTTTATTCATTCTTTCAGCAATGTCATTTTGTTGAGGTGTCTCAACACAAGTTCTATGTCTTAGAATACCAAATTGTTTGCAGAAATCATTAAATTGATTATTACAAAACTCCATACCACTATCAGTTCTTAATGCTTTAACCTTTTTGTTTTAAACAATAAGTTCATACACGTCTGGAATGAGAATCTATCACATAAAGAAAATAATGTCAACCTGAAAGAGAACTAGGAATGTTGGGTGACCCCCACAAATCAAAGTGTATATAATCCAAGGTACTTTTAGTTTCATTCTTTCCTATTTGAAACTTTAATTTGTGGGATTTTCCCAAAACACAAATTTCACAAAAATTAATGGGAGTAAATGTTTTAAATGTTAAAATACCTTGTATATAACTCTTGTAAGCCTTTATTACTAATGTGGCCAAGTCTTTTATAACAAAGAGAAGACTCATTAGGCTTTCTACTGACACTATAAGACTCAGATCCTACAACTTCCCCATCTAGAAAATAAAATCCATTATCTAACATCCCTTTCATAAGAACTGTGGATCCTTTAACCACTTCTAGAATTCCTTGAACACTCCTAAAGCTGTCCACTTTTGTCTAACATTTCTAGAGATATTAAGTTTCTCCTAAGGACCCATCTCACATCCTTGAGAACCTTAATAGTCTCATCTCCCATCCTAAACCTAACAGTTTCAATTCCTTCCACTTGACAGGTTTGGTTATTTCCCATCATCACCTTTTCACCTTTAATAGACTCAAAACAAATTAACCAATCTTTTTATGGTGTCATATGGTATGTACTGCCTGAGTCCATTACCCACTCCCTTTCACAGGAAAAATTAGACACAGCTAGAACCTCACTATCCTCAAAATCACTAGTCAGATTAGCATAATCTACCTTATTCCCATTATTTTGACCTTTTTTTTTTCTAGACAATTCATCCTAATGCGTCCTTCATTGTGACACAACCAACAAGTCACCTTTCCTTTAATAGGTGGCTTATTCTTATTCTCAGTATTGTTCTTTCCTTTTCCTTGATACTGATCCTTTTTACTATATTTCTTTTTAATAATCAGTCCCTTTGCAGTGACCTTCTTATTTATTACCATTTCTAGTTCTTTAGAATTTAAGGCTTCTATTACATCTTCTAGTGACAGAGACTCTCTTCCATATTTGATTGCAGATTTCACATCCTTGTAGAAATCATGCAAAGCATTTAGAAGTATAAAAGCTTGGTTTTCATCAGTAATCTTTTCATCAATGTTAGCAAGACTAATAGTTATTCTCTTAAACTCATCTAAATTATCATCTAAAGATTTACTGGATTCCATTCTGAAACCAAACAGTTTTTCTTTTAGATTTTTTTATTTGAAAGAGATTTAGTCATGTACATAGATTCCAATTTTAACCAGATATCAACAATAGTAGTTTCATCATTAACTTGTCTAAGAACATTATCACTCAGATGCAGAATTAACAGACTAAAGGCAGTTTCAAGAATATCATTTTTATCAGATTCAAACAAAGTTGAAGGTAGGTCTTTCTCACCACCAAGTGCTTTAGAGCACTTTTGATGTACCAAAGTAGCCCTCATCTTCTTGTGCCACATGTTGAAGTCTTCCTTCCCGTCAAACCTCTCCACCTCCACTCTGGCTGATCCCATTCTCACGAGACCAAGGGTCTGAGATAGAGCCTAAGCACCAGAGCCTAAGCAAACAAAGAAGAGACAGGAAAGCAAGAATCAACCAAAGCTCTTGATACCACTTGTTAGAGTTTAAGCGCAAAATCTTTAAAAAAACAAATCAGCGGAAACATAAACAAAAGAAAAAGATCACGAGAATTTACTTGGTTCGGTAACTAGGAGAAACTCCTTATTACCTACATCCAAGGGCAAAGAACCTGCAGTCCTTTTACTAACACTAAAATAACAAGGACATTTTTAATAGAGTTCAACTCAAGAGATTCATGACCAGTTACTAAACCCGTGAAAAAAGGCCTCAAGATTACAGAGAGAAAATACAAAGAAGATACACATGAAACAGAACTAACCCATAGCAATAGTGTTTAACCAGAAAACAAAGAACCTTCTTTAGGCTTTCTTCTTCTTCTTTACACAAGTATACTTTTAAGAACATTCAAGAAACTTATAAAAAGAATAAGTCAGAACTCCACCTGCAACACAATACACAAGAAACCGAGACCTACACAACCATCAACAACTCTGTTTAACAAACGAAGCTCAAGGTATCAACAAAGAACAGTAAGCCCTAGCAAAGATAGGTCACAGAACCAAAACAGAGGAGGAAGAAGAAATGCAAAAAAGTAAAGTGACCCATAGAAACTTCGAGAAAGAGAGAAAGACAAAGAGAATAAGAAAAACTAAAAAATCAAGGAAAAACGTACCACAACCTCTTAGTGCATTTCGGTATACATATGCCAAGCCAATTAATCAAAATGCATTGTTTCATATTGGGCCAAAGTCTGAATGTTTGCTTCGGGCTTCACAAACTCAACATTTTCATTATGTTAGTGTCATGGTTGAAATAAATATTGAAATATAAAAATATTTAAATAATAATAAACATAAAATAAAATTATCATCCATCAATATCAATATCTTAAAGTATAACATCAAAATAATAAATAAATATTATAAATAGTACTACTACAATGATTAAAGTAAGTTGTCTAATATAAAAATATCTAAAAAAATAATAATAAAAATAAAATAAAATTATTATCGATCATTATCAATATATTATATAAGAAAAGAGTAAAAATAAGGAAATTCTATATTATGTAAAGAAAAAAGATAAAAAAATAATAAAACACTATTTTATGAGTGTGAGAAGAGAAAAAAATATATAATAAAATCTTATCATATATAGAAAAGAGTAAAAAGAAAATTTAATAAATATTTTGAGAAAAAAGAATAAACATAAAAATTAGAATTAATTAGTAATATATATTTGTTATGAATGTTAGGATTATTAAGTTGCTTGTTGGTATGGAGTATGTTCCTATCGTGCACGTACTCTTATGCTTGCCATTCCTACATGTTTAAGTGTGTGTATACTGCTAAACATGTATGTATGTACTGCTATGATCGCGATATCCGCATTTGTGAGAAGATGTGTCTTGAATGTGTACACGCCCCATAGATGAAAGTTCACACTCTTTAGTAGAGAGGCATGGAGTAAGGAAAATCTACACTAGGAAAGAGGGATTCACTTGGAGGCTACCATGATAACACTTTGAGTATATATTGATTATTGAATAGTTATTATCAATTTAAAGAGTGAGTTTTTATACTCCCTCGTCTTTTCAAATGATTTACTACTATCTTTTATTTGATGACATATATGTATTTATTTGATATACATTGTGTAACCTAACCCCAAGGGCTTCAGTTTCAATTATATATGTAACATCTTGTGACTCGGTAGTTGAACTTATTTCTTACCAATTACACATATACAACTCACATTATTTAGTTACATCTTTTTTATATATATAGATTATTTAGTTATATCTTATCAGTACTATTTAAATCATTTAATTTACAAGTGTGATGGATAACAATATCATTTTTTATATTAAAAAAACAATGTCATTTTTAAAATAAAAAAAAATATTAATCTCATTTTCATAATCAAATTAATAAGAGACTTATTTAAAATTAAGTTTCTCTTGCATTTTCCAATTACTAAGTTCATGTTGATGTTCACCAAATGTCTCACATTTATTCTTTGCGATAATAAGTTCCTCTTCTTTAAAGCTCATGAGAGGAAAGCTGTTACTATAAGGAAAATTCTGGATGACTATGCAATTGCATGATAAACCTCCAAAAGTCTGAGGTGACCTTTAGTAGGAATAATGTGAAGCAGGATTTGAAGAATAACATTAAATCTGTGTTAGGTGTGACAGAAGGAGATGGAGGAGGGAAGTATTTGGACTTTCCATCTTGTGTGGGGAGAAGTAAGAAGACTATCTTTAATTTTATTAAGGATAGGTTCTGCCAGAAAATTAATTCTCGGGGTGGAAGAATGTTTTCTATATCTGGTAGGGAAGTAATGATAAAATCTGTTATGCAAGCTGTCCGAACATACTATATGAGCATATTTCTTATTCCTAAAACTTTGGGTGATTTCAAAGGATGATGAACTCATATTGGTGGGTTCGAATAACCAAGCAACAAAAGGGTTGCATTGGCTAAATTGGGACAAACTGTGTGCCTTAAAGGAGGATGGTGGCTTGGAATTTTGCAGCATTTATGCTTTTAACTTGGTCATGTTAGGAAAACAATGATGGAGATTTATTTCTAATCTTAATGCTTTGTTGTCATTGTCGAAAGTCCATTACTTTCATTACATTGATGTGAATTGTCCGGTGAAATAGAAATAGAACTTTTTCATACATTTCTAATTCGTGGTCTAATTAGAAAACATTTTGCTTTCAACATAGGAATTGCTAAGAGTAAATTCGGGAAAAGAAGAGATTGTATGAGAAATATTTCAAAAAGTTATGCAGGGACATACCGTATTGCTGAAGTTTTCAAATCTAAATACTTCCCAAATGAGAATTTTATGGGTGCAACTCTTGGTAATAACCCATCGTTTACTTGGCGGAACATTTTTTCTTCTAAAATGGTGTTAAGAGAGGGTGTAAGATGGAAGTTAGGAGATGGAGCAAAGGTGAAAGTTTGGGGAGAACCATGGCTGCGGGAAAAAGGAAATGCCTATATCAAAACTCATGTTATTGAGGGTTTAGAGAATTTAAGGGCGGGTGACATCATTAATCTCGAGCATGCTTGCTGGAATATGGAGATAGTGAGCCAAATTTTCGATCAGATGTCAATGCTATAGTGAGGATCCCGTTACTGGATACCTCACATGAAGATATGAGAATTTGGGAATACACTCCAAATGGTGTCTATGCTGTTAGGAGTGCGTATAAAACTATCATGAAGGGAGCTATAGTCAATGGGAATGTTAAGGTACCTAGAGAGATTGGAACCAGATATGGAATGCAAAAATACCTCCCAGAGTTAAGAATTTACTTTGGAGGATCTGCAGAGGGTGTATCCCTACTCGTGCAAACCTCAATTCTAGGGGTGTTCAGTGTTCAATTATTTGTCCACTATGTGAGAGACGTGGAAACATCAATGCATGTATTCTTTACATGTGATGCTGCTTTGGAGTGCTGGAATCGTGCACACTTGAGCCTAGTTATACAGAGAAACATTGTGCTGGAAGAATCATGTTCAGGGATGATTTTTTTTGCTACGTGCATGCTTGCAGGAGCAATTCAATCGAATGGCAATGGTGTTGTGGGGGATCTGGAGGGGATGAAACGAAAAACTATGGAATAAAATCCAGTTCTCGGATCAGTTAGTGGTGAGGAGAAGTGATGAATTTTACCAAAGCTTAAAAAATGCCAACTTAAAGGGATCTATGGGGAACAGAATGAATGAGCATATGCAATGGAAAAAACCAGCAGCGGGATTCTGGAAGTTTAATGCTGATGGAAGTTTCTTTGATTATCAAAACAAAACAGGTGCGGGGATGATAATCAGGGATGACCAAGGACGTCTTATGGTGGCCAGAACAGCCTTGAGGGAGCCATGTGTGCAAGTCTATGAAGGGGAAGCTTGGAGTCTCTTGGAAGCTTTGAAGTACGCTGCAGATATGGAACTAAGTAACATTATTTTCGAAACTGATTGTAAGCTTGTGGTTGATAGTATCAGATCCCATCCAATTGAGATCTCAGAGGGAGGAAACTTAGTTAATGAATGTAAGAAATTACTGAGCCAAAATCCACCCTTTGTGTTAGGAGTAAAAAGACAATGGGGTTGCTCATGAACTAGCAAGGGTGGCCGTCCCCATTTTATCCTAATCTCTATGTTTTTGATCGTGTAATAACTTGTGTGAAGAATTTGATGATTAATGAAATGAGATAAATATTATTCAGTAAAAAAAAAAAAAAAAAAAGTTCATGTTGATGTTGATGTTCTTTAGTCTAGTTTTAGGGCAAGAGGAAAGGGGAGTAAAATAAAATACACACACCAAAATTCAAAATTTTCATTGTTGAATCTTAATGACAAAACGATTAAATATCCCGAAGGACTTCCAGCAAATGAACGAGAGCCATCCATGCATCAACATCACAATTTTAGGATAACAAGAAAAAGATCTAATGACATTTATTCTAAACCCAATTATAAGATAAAGTCCTTCAACTATAGTAAGGTGTCTTGGACTTCCTTTTTGAGTCTATACTTGTGCCCGTAATTTCCTATTGAGCTTCACTTCATTCCTTTTGGGCTGGGTCAGCCAGCACAAGGTTCGATGGAGGTTCATAAGGCTCAGGCAAGCAAAGTTGCTCAATGGTCCCTGCTTCAATTGGTTCCTTTATTGGTGAAACCTTGATTTCATACAGCTTTGGCCACAGTTTTCCAGTCACTGCAAGCAAGACATGTTCCAAAAACTTATTTGAGTTGTAAATGGAAAAAAGAGAGAAAGCAAAAACTATTATCTTTTCACTTTATTGATGCTTATTAGGGAATTCCTAGATGTAATACTGTTACAATTAAAAAAATTATGTGATAGCTCCTGTTAAATATCACAGTTAAAATTCACATGACAAAGGTTGTAGTTTGCATGGCAAAAATGTTGAGAATTTCTTTTAAATATAATATAGATTTGTTGAACTTTGTAATCTTATAGATACACTATTTTGAGATAGGATTATCAAAATGTGGATTTGACAAAAGAAGAGAGACTAAAGTTATATTTAAGACTTAAAATAAAAAATAACCCAGATAAATTTCAGCTGGTAGCAAAAGATGGGTTTAAATGAAAGTGATGATGACATTTCTCTTTCAATTGGTTACTACAAAATCATGGTTTGAAACTTTTTAAACTGGAAACTCAAACACAATAATATTTGTTGGATTCTGCAGTCAAATCACTTCCATTTTGACCCCTATTAAGTATTATCATCAGGTATCATGCCTAATTACAATTTACAAAGAAAAAGTCTCAGATAAGTGAAAAGGAAGTAATATATGATTGAATAACAAATCAAAAATTGACAATTTAAGAAATTAGAAGACCGGGACTTACCAAAAATACGCTTCTGCTCACCATCCCATGCTATCCCATTCAAAATATCATTTTTCTAAAATATAAAAGATCAACACATAAGTGCAACAAAAACTTTTAATGACTTATCTGGAAACAGGAATGAGTGATGCTTCAAGGTTTAAAGCATTTTGTTTGTATATGTTCTGTTTTAAATTATAACAGCACATAAAAATGTAACATATATACACTAATCTTATCTCTAGATATCAAAAGGTTCAGGGTCCTTACACTAATCGCCCCTGCTTCAACAAGTTCTTTCCTGCATATGGTAGATTAAATGTAACATTAACAAAAATGGACAGATATACTAAATAATAAATATAGAGTAAACCCTCAATTTGGTATTCAAAAGATTATTAATCAATGTGGTCCTTGAATGATAAATTTTTTGGCATCAAAATAATCTAAAAGTCACCGTTTAGTAGCACAAAACTGATGTCATGATGACTGAAAATCATCAAGGACCAAGTTGATGTTTGCTAATCTTTGAGAACCAACTTGGGATTTACTTCATTTATTATATCATTAACATAAACAAAAGCATTACTTTAAATCTTGGAGGAGAATCCATCCAAGAACACTGCCATCACTCGGAGAGATTCTTACAATGCAGTCAGTCTACACAAAGAAATATCAACCTCAATCAAAATCTAGCCAAACAGAGAACCTTGGACCAAAGACATCATGCATGCATACATGGCTAAAATTAGAAAGGGAAAGAGATATATTTTCTCTATCTGAAATCATAGTTAATCAGTAATGACACAGAGGCATACCGGTAAAACATTTGCCCAAACTTCACCATTTATGTATTCCAATTCATTGAGATTGTGTACTTCATGACCCTTATAGTAGACAACTTGTTTTGATACAGCTACAGCAAATAGGGCAATGTAAACTCCACTAAAATGCAAGGCATACACATAAACTAAACAAAGTATTATCAAGTTTGAAAACTGGACTAAAAAAAGTTTGGGAAAAAATGGTGAAAGGAAAGGAATGGAACTTCATTGACAGACAATTGACAAACCTTTAAATGTTTGAGGATCAGTTTGAACCATTTGATACAATGTTGAACTGCCATCACTTCCAAACAAGACTTTTCCATCAGTTGCCAGACCCCAACCATCATTCATATCATGATTAAATGTCCCAATCTACAGAAATTGTAAAAGTAAACCGTTTGAGATCTGGCTAGATATGTTAACAGGCACTTTGGGGAATTCACCTCACATCACTGATGACATCTCAGGAAAAAGTATGAAACAATAAAAACAAGATTGATGCTTTCAAAACCATTCCATGTAAGCACTACCATGGGGACCATATAGTAATATAACACACTGCTACTGCTGAGATTACATGGAACCAGCTTTTATGAACATTCAACTTGTTTTAATGACAGCAACCCTCCAAGTTATAACATACATTGTCTACCTCTAACTTTTAATCAGATATATCAGCTGAAATCACTTACACTACCATGCAATTGAACTTTTAACTTCTAGTATCAATGTTTAAAAAATCTTAAAGTTGTAACTGCCAAGATGCAGATTAGTTTTAAGATATTAAAAACTAACTCATCGTTATGCGAAGGTATGGGGGAGGATCATTGTACACAATCTTATTTTAGCATATACAAAGAAATTCTTTTCATATTCGAAACTATTACAAACGGGATACCATGGTGCAGCTTTATTGCTGAACCATGCCAGGGCTCGCTCTTTAGTTTAAGCTATCAATAAAATTAAAAATTAAAAAAATATATAAGATTAATTGATAATAGTATAAACTTTAAGAGAATATATTTATATAATTACACAAAGTAGAGAAGAGTCAACAGACAGATTGCAAATGTCATATAGCTTGATTATGCTGTCACTTTTCTTTAGAGTCTCGTTGAATCAAATCAGTACAGATCACTCAAACCATGACAAAGACAAAAGATTAAACGAGTGGGAAGGTAAAGCAACAAACTTGGCTTAAATGTTTTGGGTCATATATGAAACCATCTGTCCGCAACCAAGTTACTTGGAAAAGCCTACATAAAGTGCAACGGAAAAATGTATTAGAATAAATCCAAACATCAAATGTCAAAGTGAAAATAACTTAATGATTAATGTCTTAATCACGAGTGTTTGAGCCAAAAAGAACACATTATTTCTTAGTAGAAATAAAGTAAACATCCCCTGTAACATCCAGAAGCAATGGGATAAAATTGTAACACTGCAGAAAACTGTAGAATCACTATGCAGTTTTCATGTCTACCAAAAAAATTCACAAATACTCGGTGTTTTAGAAGTATTATTGATTACTTCAAAAGTAAATAGAAACTAAATGATAACACGACAAAATCAGTTATTTAAGTACACCCTTCGTCCAGAATGACTGTAATTTTAACCTTTGAAAAAAAATTCAAATGGACTGATGTTCTCATTTTTCAATAAGATGCTGAAACATCTATTATAATTTTGTCATATAATAAATAATGTTTTTTTTAGAAGATTTAATATTATATTTATTGAAATTGAGAGAGAACAAGAATATTTTAGTTAATTATCCCTTAATAAATGTTAATTCTCTTGGGATGCTAGCTTTATTGGTCTATGTGAAAAAACCTTAAAGATCAGTCATTTTGGGACGGAGGGAGGATTATCATAACCAAATCAAACAACATGAAAGCACAGCACAGCCACATTGTCTTTTACTCCTGCAAGGCCCAGTGCTAATGGAAACGTGATCTGCTTTTGACATTTAGTAGCAACTAGCAAGCAATAAAGAAACTGTGATTTAAACCCTTAGTTTCAACACAATTCAATAGGTAGCTCTAAAAAGATCTCAATTTCCAAGGGGTTTTATAGAAATTGTACAGCTGCTTTTATTTTGTGTTTTCATTGAAGCTATTTAGAAGGTAGAATAACGAAATATATGTCAAACGATTAACGACGAAGTCCTGTCTTTCTTTAAAAATGTGGACATTTTTCCCTTTCTATTCCATCTCCTCATACATTGGCAAAAGAACCATTGTTTTAAGTTTAGCAAGCAACAAAAAAGAAAGACAAAATGCAACGTAATTTGCCTTTCACACCTGCTATTGAGGAGAGTTAAACCTTCCCCAAAATAAGAATCATCCATCTTGTGAATAATCTCAACCTGCATGTGGCACAAATAATTACAAAATTTTCATTAACTTCAACACTGTCCAAGAATCAATCAAACATAATAAGCATGCCACATTGATATGGATTATAAAAAATATTTTTATACTAATTGAAACATCAAAGTTCCTTTCTTTATCAGAAAGGCAAGTATCTATTTTTATTATCATTATTTTTTTTGTTATGTCATAGGCACAATACACTTTTAAATCCAAAATGAACTGAGAATTAGAACATGTATATCAGTATATGGAAGAGTTCAAGAAATGAGTCTATCTGTACCTTCCCAGTACGAAGAGCAACTTTACGGACAGATGACTGAAACAATAAATAATTGAAAGGTTAAATCCAATATTTCAAATAAAAACAACATTAATTGTATGTCTAGGAAAACCAAGATTAGATTGTAATTAGAAAATAAACCTAATCGTGATTTATAGAATAAATTTGACAATATTTAGAAGCTCGAAAACACTTTCATAAACCAGTAGGTGTACTGGTCGTATCCCAGACAAAGGATTTGACCTTATAGGAGCTTTTGGATTTCCAGTTTAATTGATTAATAAATAAGAAATATTAAATACTATATAACTAGCTTATAAGCTATATAAGCTCCTCGAGTACCTCACTAAACACATTTAGTTGAAGCTTATAAGTTAATTAAAAAGCTAAAAACTTATAAAGTATCTGATTTATTTGTTTGGTACACAAATTTATTTTAGTTACATATAAATTATTTTCATAATCTACTTTGAGTAATGTATACAAATAAAATAACTTAAAAGTTATTAACTTTTTTTCTCAATTTTAACCTCACTAATTTATCTGAAATTTCTTCTTACCTTTTTATCTTTGATTGGAAAACTCTTAACCAATTTTATCACTTTCACACGCACATGAAAATCAAATAGAAAATTGTTATTATGAAATTTTGAATTCTGTTTTTTAATGTCAAATTATTTATTTTAATTGATTATTAGATTATTTTTATTTTTAATTAGAATATTTGGTATTAAACAAAAATTTATAAAAAAAAAATTTGTTTTTAAATAATATTAACATTATTTTAATCTTAAAAAAATGGTTTTAAATATTATAAGCAAAATTATCGAATATTTTTCATTGTTTTATAACACAAAATAAAAAATATTATTATCCTATTTTTTAACACGTTAAGTTATTATAAATAAATGAAAATATTGAAATATGTGTGTGTATAACAACATTATTCATTCCCAACCAAATCTTATGACCATTAAAGGGTGGCACTGCACAAGTCTCCTATCATTGAACGTATTTGTAGGGTATAGGGAGGATCAGATGTGCAAAGCCTTGTCCTAAGGATTGGGACTCTCTCCATTAATTACTGGAAATTTTCAGTATAAAAGAGATAGACACATACTTTATAGGAGTGAAATTAAAAGACACATAGATACTAGAAATATATCTGTCTTTTTCTCTTGTACTGAAAATTTCCCGTAAACAAAGAGGATCTTTATTCTTGTCCCAAACAACAGCAAAGAAATCCATGCATCACTACGAAGAATAACCCTCAACTACATTTTATTATCATTTTATAAACAAAATGAACAAATTGAGATGATGTCGTGACTGATTCAATATTCAATAATACACAGTTTCTCATCCCACTACAACTGTGAAAAGGAAAAATTAATGTAAGGCAAAAAGGTAATTAAATAAGGTAAGAAAAAACATATAAAAAAATGCAATGTAGGAAAACATGATCAATATTACCTCCCCATAAAGGCCAGTTGACTCAAGTAAGGTGTCATTTCCAGGATAAAGAAGGCCCTGAAATCAAAACAAACAAAGTCATTTTTCGATTTATTGGTTGTTGATTTATGCATCTATAAGTTACTTCTTGCATTTTCTTAGAATGTTTTCTTTTATCTTTAAGTCATTCCAAAAGCCAAAATCTATAATCACTCCTGAATATTATTTTACATTAACCATTAACCATCAAGTACATAGCATAACATCAAAATTACTTGTCCACTCTCTGGCACATCCGAGTCTTCCAAAAAGTAAAATAAAACAACCAAAAAAGATAAATAAATAAATAAAAAGTAGAATCATGAAAAATAGATCGATAAAATAATCAATATAATATACAAAATATTAAAAAATAACTACAAATAAAATAAAACTCTTTTGTTAATAAGAGGAAGAAAAATAAAAACAATAATATGGAAGATGAATGAATCTGATTTATTCAATGAAGAAACGTATTTCATATATAAATGGAGATTATAACTAAATGATAAATGATAATTACAATAATTGAAACTGAGAAACAATAACAATTATCTACAATAATAATTATCTAGTGTTAAACTAACAATAATAATTATCTATTGTTAACAACTTATCATTGTATAATAATATGAAAATATTAGTAACAAACTAAGCTAGAGTCACTTATCTAATGTTGCATAATAAGAAGAAGATATTATTAACAGACTAAGCTAGAGCTTATCCAATACACCCCCACAAGATGAAGTCACCATTTGTGACCTTCATCTTGGTTGCTAGCTGATATGGGTCTAACATATAATGCTTTTCAAGCTAAAAGAAGCATGGAATTGATCACAAATGAGCAATAATTATCTACATATGTTGTAAGTGTTGATTATCCTCAATCATTTTATGTATTTTCAAAGCAGGAAAGTGCAAGAAGAGAAGTGAAGAGAGCAAGAGCAAGAAAAGCCAGGTCAAAAGTCCCCACGCTAACTGCGCGGTACTAGCGCAGTTCACGCCATATAAAAAATTGAGTGGTAAACTCTCTGTGAAATCGTGCAATCCGCACGAGAACTAGCACAGTCCGCGCCAAGGGAAGAACTTGTGTCGTATAACCTTCTGCCAAACCTTACGAACGGCACGAGAGTTGGCGCGACTGACGCCAAGCCTATTTTGCAGTGGCGCTAACAGCGCGGGAATCCGCGCGAGTGGCACGAGCGACACGGGTTTCAGCTTTTCTACTTTGGGGATTTTGTTCCCTAAGTATAAAGAGGCAACTCACATAGCTGAAAGGGACTCTTACGCACTTGCAAAATATCAAGAGAAAATAGGATTAAGAGAGCTTGGGAAGTTCTCTTGCAAGGGCATGGAGCTTGAAGATCAAGATTGAATAGATGTTTCTCTTCTTCTTATTCCTTTATGTTCTCCAGCTGAGTATGCTTCACTTTGTGCTTTTGAAGCCAGAGATACATATGGCTGGCTAGTTACTTATTGTAGTTAGGGCCACAAACCTCATGTAAACCCTTTTTTGGTTGGATTGGTTTATATTGTTCTTTTATGCTAAGTTATTTTACTTTACCTTGTCTTGAATGGAATATATCTTTATTAGACTTGATCACTCTGATAAGGTTCTAAGGGTTAGGGTTCGCAATAGGAATATTGGGGTTCTAATTTCTGACTGCGGTAAAGTAACAATCTTTACGTTATCTAGGAATAGAAATGTATGATTGCAGATGATTTGGTGCATCCAACTTAATGCTTAACCTAAGAGAGATTACTAAGGAATTAGGATCTTTAAGTGGGTTAAAGGGTTAAAGTCACTAAGGAATTAGTATTTAATTACCTTTCATATGAAGATGTATTATCTAAATAATTACAATAATCGACTGTAGTAATCAATCCAAGTAAAGAAAGTGGGGATCAGAAGATGAGTGTGTCCTAACTACAATTCATTCTCATATTTTCCTATATTTATTGATTCTTGAATCTTGTCTTTTAATTTCCTTACTTCAAGATACAATATTCACTTCCATCCAAACGTTTTAGTCATCCAACTTCTAGATAATAGTTGTGATAAAATTGGGTACTTCAATCCTTGTGGGACGATATTCTACTTATTATTTTATTACTTGGAACGATCGGTACACTTGCCAAGAGTTCAACACTAGCTCTTGAAAATGAACAGCTACAAATGATTTTGTGGAATGTCTGCTAATTAATAACAAATGTGACACTTGAAGTCGACCTGCTTGGACTTGTTCGCGAACAAAATGATAGTCAAGAGATATATGCTTCATATGCGAGTGAAGCACAGGATTTGTACATAGATAAGTTGCACCAACATTGTCACATAAAAGATGTGGTGAGTGTGTAAAATGGGGTTACCAATATGTGCTATGGGAAGAGCAGTACCATCTCCTACAATGAGTTGATCTTGGCCATGGTATGAATTTTTGATGTGGAGATTATCTAGATCATTGGTGATATAATGAGTAGCACTAGAATCCATGATCCAATCAGTGGGCACATTTGAGTCATTATGCGAGCATGATGTGCGGAGGGTTCTGAATTTCTTTTGAGATATCCATGAAGCTTCCAATACACCTTGGCTATATGGCCAAGTTTGTCACAATATTGACATAATACCTTCTTTGAGGAGTTGGGAGAGGTGGATCGATTGGAGGATGATCCATGATTTGGATTGTAGGAATTTTGTGGTAAGGTTGCTTACCCTTGTGTGTTGCATGAGCAGTGGCAACAAATGAGGTATCATTGTTGTTGTCATCCCTCTTGAGATAACTCTCAAAGTCAACAGAAGATCATGAAGCTCTTCAAAGTCAATCGATTTTTCACGAGTGTGAAAAGCTGCAGAAAGCTCCTTGTACTCAGCACTTAGTCCATTTAGGATGTGAATGACAAGGTCTACATCGTACGTCCAGTAGAGCATTGATGATGGCTAATTCATCAGCCAAAGATTTTATTCCATGTAGATAATCAGTCATGGATCGATAGCCTTTTTTGAAACGAGTGAGGCGTTCTTTCATATACATGATTTGGGCACGGGTCTTGCTGGCATATCTTTTGCTAAGAGTGTCTCATGCCTGCTTGGATGTATGGACATTCCCAAGTAATGTGATCACATTTTGATCAACGAATGAGACAATGGCATGAAGTATCAGTGGATCCTGGCGCTTCAAGAATTGGATGTCATGATGGTTGGAGGTTGGGCACGAATATGTGCAGTCAACCTAGCCAATTAGGTCAAAGCCTACTAGGACGACATTGAGTTGCACGTTCCAAGCAGCAGTGGCAGAGCCAGAATTTTTTTTTGAGGGGGCAAACATAAAAAAAATTATATCATAAATAAAAGTACTTGAAGACAATACAAATCTAATATACAAAAAGATGCAAATAGCAAACCACATAAAGACAAATTACAAACAGGGTGGGTTGATGAACAAGCTAACAAAGTCTAGTGAGTCTTAATAAAATAACTCATAATTTAAAATCAAACTCAAAGTAATAATATGAAGATGAGAGATAAAGAAGACACAATCAGTTTTAGCGTGTAAAACCCAATTGGATAAAAAATCACAACGTCCAAATTGGATAATCAATCCAATGGACAACTCCACTATGATAATAAATAAGTACCTTTAAATTCTGATGGATAGTTAAGAATCAGACTTGTCAAATGCTTCTATATGATCTCATAACAATTTTCTCAATGATGCAAACATAAACTCTCTAAAGCTCTAATATTATTTGGAATGGAATGCATACTATCAACACAAAAATATGTTTCTATTTATACTAATTTAAGCATACGATTTTAACTAATTTTTGGATGCAATCCTAAAAATATTTTATCATATTATGAAATGCAATCTTAAATATATTTTATATTATACAATACAATCTTAAAAATAGTTTATATTATGCAATACAATCTTAAAAATATTCTATCATATTTTTGAATACAATATTAAAAAATATTTGATACTATATTTGAATGCAATCTTAAAGAATATTTTATCTTATTATGCAATATAATCTTCAATATTATATCATATTATATTATGCAATGCAACATTTTTTTATTGTAAAATTATTTTTTTAATTTTTAATTTTTAATAGATATATAATAAAATTTATATTAATAAAATTTTAGGGGAGGTGGCACACCCTAGCCCCCCGTCTCCGCCCCTGCCAGGCAGGATAATGATCATGCCATTTAGTTTGGAAAATGAATGATTATTTAGAACTTCAACCGATTGAGAGTCATTAATTTGGATGGATTTAAGTGAGGAAGACATGGTTTACAAGATCAATATGATTGTTGTTAAGCTAAAACTTCTAACACCATATAGTAGTATAGAGAGAATGAATTAATGAATCTGATTTGTTCAATGAAGGAGCATATTCCATACAGTGGGGGACCCAGGATTTTGAATATGGGAGGGCCCAATTCAAATTGATAGACAAAGAAATGCAGGTCAAGTATAATCTCACATATCCATCCCAGAAATCCAGTGTGCTGCAGATGCTCCTGTTCCTCATTCCACCATGACTCCCAACTCTTGTTTGTCAATCATCCCAGTCCTCAACTATCTTATGCCATTCAAACCCTGATGATTTTTTTTTATTTTTGGGGGACCCAGGCCCCACCAGGCCCCCCTGTGCGTCCGTCACTGATTCCATATATATAGATGGAGATTATAATAGAATAATAAATGATACCTTACAATAATTGAAACTCGGAAATAATAATTATTACAATAATAGTTATCTATTGTTAACAATTTATTACTATAACAGAGCTAGAGCTTATCCAATAATTTCCAGGATAAAGAGGGCCGTCAAATCAAAACAAACAAAGTCATTTTTCTATTGGTTGTTAATGCATCTTTAAGTTACTTGAAATTTTTTTTAGAATGTTTTCTTTTATCTTTAAGTCATTCCAAAACCCAAAATCTATAATCACTCCCGAATATATTTTTACATTAACCATTAATCATCAACCATCAAGTACATAGCATAACATCAAAATTATGTGTCCACTCTCTGGCACATCTCGGTCTTCCAAAAAGTAAAATAAAACAACCAAAAAAGATAAATAAATAAATAAATAAAAACTAGAATCATGAAAAATAGATTGATAAAATAATCCGTATAATGTAAAATATTAAAAAATAAATACAAATAAAATAAAACTCTTTTGTTAATAAGAGGAATAAAAAAATAAAAAAAATAATAAAACTTTATCTTATGTAGAAAAGGTAAAAAAAAAATAATAAATATTTTAAGGGTCAAATATATTTTTATTTCCTCAAATTTGAGTTTTTTTTTCTCTCAGTTATAAGTTTATTATTTTTGATCCCTCAAATTCGTGAAACATTATATTTAGTTTCTCAACTTCATAAAGACTAAAATTATGTTCTTTTCAATCCCTCAAATTCAGTTTGAAAAACTGAAAACCTGTAATTTACAAATTGAAGAACTATATTTTTAATTGGAAGACTAGAATTAAAGTGTCTCAAATTTAAGAGACTAAAACCATATATTTAAGGCATATTTTAAAGATAAAATAAAATATAATATAAAAAATTAAAAACTAGTATTTTAAAAAAATGTTACTTCATGTAGGTAGGGTTTGAAAAATTACTACAAGTATTTAAAATAAGTTTGTTTAGCAAGCAAAATTAATAAAATCACTTCAACTTTAAGTTACTTTTTGAAGTTATTAAAATAAACTTGTTTAATTATCATAGTAATAAGATAATACAAGCCTTTAAACTCTTCTTTTTTTACAGCAAACTTTTCAACTCTTAAAAACTTAAAACTTGTTGAAAATATATATTTGTGAAACACACACGCAACGAAAACATTCTTAGCTTTTGGTTTGGATTTTCACGTCACGTACGTGCATTAATTTTTGTCTGTTGGATGTGGAATCAAACCGCCACTCTAATAAACTCTGTTTATTAGGATGACACTCATGTTCAATTTGGTTCTAATTATGAGCTGCTTTTTGGTAACCAAAAACTTTTTATACACGTTAATTAGTTTCAGAATGTATTAACTTATTAACAACTTTACCCTATCAAGTTGAATTCATCTCTCAAAGAACCAAACTGTGCATACAAAAGCTCCCAGCTGGAAGGGACTACAGCTACAGAAATCATCACCACTTTGACGAATCAGATTTTACCTTAACTCAAACAACAAAAAAAGAAGAAAGGTTGACCTGAGTGAAGGCTTGTGGATCGTGAGGGAACTCATTGACGACGGTGATCGTCTCATAGGAAACCCCGCGTTGCAACGCGCGGCACTTATCCGACAAAAGGACCAAGAGGGTGACGATGAAGACCACGAGAGAAGCAGAAAAAAGCATGGAAGCAGCCATGAGAGAGGGTTCAGCGCGAGTGAGAGAGAAATAGAGAAAAATATTAATGCAACGTTCATGAGTTGGAGAGTTAACTACATAACTGTAATGGAGCACATGAAAAATATGAAGCACAAGGCAAAGAGTGTAGTAGGTGGGATATTATTAGAAATAAATTTTACAGTTGTGGCCATTTTTAAAAATATCTAGGTAGCCTTTAAAAAAAAAACGGATTACATTAAATGAGTGAAAAAGAATGTACAATCTTTTCCATTATGGTAAACTAGGTGAGAGAGGACTCGGTGCCTCTTTACGTATTTTAAATAAAAATAAAAGAAAATGGAAAAATTTAAAAGTTAAAAAATAAGACTAATAAGAAAAACTAACATGAAAGTTGTAATTGATAGTTATTAAAAGAGAATAGTAGAAATATAAAAACTAAAAAAAGATTGTCTAAAATCTGTGACACCAAAAAGGGTATGTATTCCTTTCATGATAAATACCAATTACATTAAAAAGATAGCAATCATATTGATAATTCTTTTATTTCTTATCCTTTTGAGTGTTAGAGGGTTTGTATTATTAGAAGTAGGTGGGGTATTATTGGAAATAATTTTTTCATTTTTTTTGACATATTTTGGGGAAAAAATTGCAGCTTTGGTGGGCAATTCTAGAAATATCTCGAAAGCTAAAGAATGGATTGGCATTAAATGAATGAAAAGGTACGTTACAGTCCTTTTTCATAATGATAAATAACAATCAAATTAATAATTCTATATGATAAAGTAGGTGGGAGTATTATTAAAAATAAATTTTGCAGCTTTTATGAGCATTTTTTAAAATATTTTGCAGTTTTTATGATAATTTTTGGAAATATCTTGATAACCTTAAAAAAATGGATTGCATTAAATGAGTGGAAAAGAAGGTTGTAATCCTTTTCATTATAGTAAATAACAATCACATTAATAACTCTATATAGTAAATCTTTGTTATATATAAAAGGAAGAGCACTACTAGAAAATAAGTTTTTAACATTGATTTTTTTTATTCTTAATATTGATTTTTAACTGATGTTAACACCATCGACGTTAAAAGTATTAATGTTAACATTGATTTTGAAAAATCGATGTTAACATACACTACATAACATCGATTTTTAAGAAAATCGATGTCGCATAATAAAAAATAAACCCAAAAATTGTAAAATATAAAAAATCAACATCGATTTTTCTAAAAATCGATGTTGTGTTGACAACAAAATCGATTTTCCTAACAATCGATGTGGTGTTGCACACGACAATATTGATTTTCCTACATAGATGCATTCCTCGATCGCAAACTCATTCATATGTCTATTGTTGTTTAAATTAAGTAAATTATACATCAATTTAAAACAATCAATTATGTAATGCACTGTAATGTAAAGTGACTTACAGAATCCACATGTGTATAACAGAGATGTTGAGACATTGATCACTGTGTATTATTTCATAAAGATTTTCATGCTTTATGTACAAGTGAACGTCATCATTATATACGCCAAACAGTTGAATCCAACGACACCTTCATAGGCTTGAGGAAAAGTTACAGGATCGTCAATGTCTTCTAGTATAGGGGATCGTCATCAGGTTTCGTTCGTCCTATCTACAGGTTTCGCCAGTCCCTCAGGTCCATGTTTATCCTACACATATAATAAACATAAGTCAACGACAATCAACACTTTATTTGTAAGAAATCCTTTTTAATAATAACAAGCACAACAAAAGGAAATACCTATTTTGAAAAAGATTATACAAGTGTCGCCTAAGCAAGGAAGGTGTTAAGAGTCTGCCCCACTAACTAAATCTCTTGAGTGGGTACAGGGACACGAGCACCAACATGTCAAACTTCCTCAACACCGACCTTCACTTGATCATTGTCCAAAGGGATGTTGTGGACAGTTGTAGACCCCTCATAAACTCTTCCATAGGTAACCAAGCAGGGAGGATTGTCATCAACATACAACCGACGCCTATCTGATGCACCTGTGTCGGGTTCCTGCCCCGAGGGATCGATACAACTTCCCTTTGTGCTGACATGGGTAGCAAAATGACCAAACTCAGGCTCAAGAGGTGATACGAGTCCCTGCGATTACAAATGGCTTAAGGATAACATTAGTTGTCGAGTCACTTTTTCAGTGATCGATTTCTCCAGCTCGTCCCTAATTTTCTATGTCAGCTTCTCAGTAATATTTTCCATGTCATGTCTCCTAATTTTTTGTGTGAGTCATCTTCCACTTCGCGTGTCGTCTAATGGGAGATGGAGGATCAACGATTGTTTCTGTGCTCCCGAATTGGGCTGCTTGCTCTAATCATTTCTTTTATTTTTCCTCCATTAACCTTTCTTCTAGTAAATCATAACCCCTACAAGACAAAACGTGAGGGGCAGTATTTAGTTTCCAGATGGTCTGAGCCTTCTTTCTAACATGTTGTTACAATTATAATGAGTAACTTGTGAACAAAATGTGCTTGAAAATAATTCACAACTATCAAATTCATAAACAATGCATGTTAACTAACCTCCCATGAAGGGTCTCTACAACTCTGACAAAATTGGTTCCACTTTTCTTTGATGATATCGTACTTCTCACATACACTGTCGTCATCCTCCTCCTTGCCTTGTGCCAGAGCCCATTTAGAGGTCAAATCTGACTTAAACTGCCTTCATCGCTCTTTTACCGTCTTAAGGATTTTCTACTTCATCCTTTGGTTGAACGCTTTTGGAATATCAAAATCAGCCTGCAATACAAAAAATATATTTAATAGTTAGTCAATAACATTCAACATTTTACAACTTTTAGTACAACCAATTACAATAACATTCAACATTTAATTCAAATACTTGAATGTCCTCCCAAATCAAATCCTTCTGAGCTGCAGGAACTTCTTTCTAGTCAACAAATGTAACATCCACCTTGTCCCGAGCGATGATTCCCAAATACATCCTTAACTTCTTTCTGTGGGGACCATCACCTTGCCCAGTGGCAGGATCCACATGAACCACTTGTGTGTCTATCCTGATGGGTCTGATAACCAATGATCTGAGCTGTGTTTCTTTTCTAGACTTCTTCGACGTAGACAACAAAAGTGCTGACTTTGGAGGAGGAGGGGAGCTTGGTGGTGTAGTCGTGTGCCTATTAAAAAACAACATTAATTAAAGTCAACTCAAAAGTATAATAAGTTATGCAATTGTAAATGTGGAAACAAGTAAATATAAAAAAGGATTACATTAAACGATGTTAACTAGTTCTCGTTCATCATGATCATTATGATTTGCATGGATGTCGTCAACTTCTTCTCTATTGACGTTAGACATTTGTGTCGAGAAAGGAGTAAGACAAGTATCACAGGTTGAATCATCATCTTCAAGATGAAGACCAATTCTTTTTACCACTGACCACCTTTCATCACAAGGATCTTGAACATAAAACACATATTTAGCTTATTCTTCCATGATGAAAGGCTCATTCTAATAAGCTAGCTTTTTAAGATCTACTAAAGTAAATCCTAAATCATCGGTTCACTCACCAATATTGCTATCAACCCACTTACACTTGAAAACACACACAACGAATTTAACATAATTAAGATCCCAGATTTCATCAATGATTCCAAAGCAAGGCATGGACGTCAGACGAGGATTGTGATCATGTACAGTAGAAAAGTGTTGGGATTCAGCCCTAAGACTAACTCCATCATTTTGCATTGTACTTTTGTTGTCTTGTGATTTGGTGTAGAACGAATACTTATTGATATCATATCCCTGCCAACTTCTAACATTTCTTTTAGGCCAATCTGCTAACTTCCTTAATGTTTCAAAAGCATTATTGTCACCATAGATTATATCTTTAAACCAATTTAGGAAAGTCTTGTTATGCTCTTTCAACACCTATTCTTTGTCATTTTTTGGTTACTTTCCTTGACTAAGGCTTTGTGATGAACTATGTATGGCAAGACTTCATTACTTTTATTTAGTATATACAAATGAGCTTGTAGCAATTCCTCTAGACCTGGAGTTATAACATGCAACCTTCGTGAACCCTTACCTCCCACTCTCATAATGCCGAGACTCGGGAAGCCCAAAAAGTTTTTCTTTTCAATGTACTTTGAACAAAATTCAATAGCTTCTTCTACAATGTACCTTTCAACAATGGATATTTCATGACGATGTAGATTCTTTGTATACCCTTTTAAGATCTTCATGTATCACTCAACCAGGTACATCCATCGTAAATAAATGGGACTTTCCCTGACTAGATGAACAATTAAGTGAACCATGATGTCGAAAAATGAAGGAGAAAAATACATCTCCAACTGACACAATCTAATAGTAGTCTCGTCTTTCAAGTCATCTAACTTTACAGGGTCAATGACTTTGCAACAAATCGCATTGAAGAAAAAGCACAGGCGATTATGACATGCCTCACTTTGTTAGGCAAAATGTCTCGAATTGTCACGGCTAACAATTGTTGCATTAACACGTGGCAATCATGAAACTTTAAGCCAACTAATTTCAGATCTTTCAGCTGCACAAGGCTCTTAATATATGAAGAGTATCCCTGTGGCACTTTGACACAGTGAAACATTGATAAAAACTTGTCTTCTCCTTTCTTAACAAAGTTTGACATGCTTGAGGCAAGTATATTTTGTTACAATCAGACATTAGATGTAACTGTTCATGTATTCACATCTCAGCTAGATCTTGAAGAGTATTCAAACCATCCTTTGTCTTGCCTTGAATGTTAAGAAGTATGCCAATGATAATGTCACACACATTTTTCTCCATATGCATAACATCAATATAGTGTCTAACATCTAGATCAGACCAATATGGAAGATAAAACAATATCGATCTTTTTTTCCATATGCAAGTTTTACTTGTTAGATTCTTTTGGGTCTTTCCAAATATAGTATTGATGTCCTAAACCCGCTCAAGAACCTGCTGACTAGTTAACAATATCGGCGCACTTTCATGCTCTTGACTTCCATTAAAAGCTTTTTTCAATAGCCAATAAGGGTGATAAGGTTTCAGAAAACGTCGATGCCGAGTGTGTACTATTTTTCTTCCATGTTTCAGTTGTACGTAACTATTGTCTTGTTCACAGATAGGGCATGCATGATAGTCCTTAACACTATAACTACTCAAATTCCCGTATGCTTGAAAGTCATTAATGGTACAAAATAGCATTGCATGCAACTTGGGAGTCTCATTTAGATATCCATCAAACACGACAACCCCCTCATCCCACAACTTTGTCAAGTCTTCAATCAAGGGACTGAGATAAACATTGATGTCATTTCCTGGTTGTCTTGAGCCCGATAACATCATAGACAACATCATGTATTTTTGCTTCATGCAGAACCTAAGAGGAAAGTTTTAAATTATGAGCAAAATAGGCCACGAACTGTGCTGAGTGCTTAAACTGCCATGGGGATTCATTCCATCAGTGGCAAGTCCAAGCCTAAGATTTCATGGCTCTTTGCAAAAATCCAGATACAAATGGATAATCTTCGTCCACTGGGAGAAATCAGTCGGATGGTAGAGCATTCCATCGCATTTTCTCCCATATGCATGTCATATAAGGTCTTTTGTGTCATCTCCATTAGTAAACAGACGCTTAAACCTTAGAATGATCGGAAGATACCATAACACCTTCGTTGGGGGCATTTCTTTGTGCTTTCATCACTGCTACACTTGTCATCATCCTTCACTTTGTACCGTGATAACCCATACTTGGGGATTTATGCATTTGTTCATACTCATGTATGTACAGTATACAATCATTAGGGCATACATGAATTTTCTGATACTCTATACCTATCGGACACAATATCTTTATAATACCCCAGAGTTCTGGCGCGGATGGCGTGGGGTGCCGCGCGGATAGCGCCAGAAGTCCTGCTGAGAAAATCATGTCTGGTGTGTGGCGCGATCAGCGCCAGACGCAAGGGCGCCATGGTTTGCAGCCAGCGCGGATGGCGCGGGTAGCGCCAGAGGTGGCGCGGTCAGCACCAGACCTCTGACAGGCCTAGTATAAAAGCCAGATCGTGTTTTAGGGGAGGAAAAACCCTCTTCTTCTTCCTCTGAGCGTCCAGCAGCCATGGGAGAGCTTCCCAAGCTTCCATAACCTTGTTTTGTGACCCAAAACACTTCCTAAACCCATTAAACCTCTTAGAAACCTTGAGAGAGCTTGAATCCTTCCTCCATTTCATTTAAAAACCCTTGAGTTGAGAAACCCCATTCTCAAGAGAAGTGAAGAGGAATCGAGATTGGCGAGGAACGGCAACTACCCACGGACACCCAAGCTTGGAGGAGTGTCCCAGAGGTCTTCTGTGTTGCCATTGAGGTAAGAAACTCAAGATTCCTTGGTTGATTTGTGAGTTGGGGATTTTGATGAATAGTGACCCACTCTTGGTAGAGCTAGAATTAGCTCTAGGTTTAGTTGAGAGATGTGTTTAGAATGATGAGAGGAGGAAGGATTAGCTTTCAGTTTGTGATTTGGTGAATGTTGGTTTTGGCTCTAGGTTTATGCATGTGTGACTTACACTGAGTCACTTGATTTGAGACATGCAAGAGCCTTGTTGATGGGCTTGATGTGCCTGAGAGGCCATTTGAACGGAGCCTTATGATTGAGACCGTTCAAGCCCTATGGAAACCCTGAGTATTTGGGTGGTGAGAGCTGTGATGCTCATTGTGAGTGGCTTGTGTTGAGTCTGTGGTGACTCTGAGGCCATGGCTGAGTTGAGATAGACCACTGAGGGTCTACAAAAGGCTTGTGATGGATGAGTCTGATGAACCTTAAGTTAAATAACTTGGGTTGATGGAAAGGGCTGAGGTTCCTTTCCCAGAGGCAGTTGAGGACTGCTTGATGAGCTTGTTCATGTATCTGCTTGAATGGTCTGTGATATGTGGTTGTGTGCCTTGTTAGGGCTTGACACTGTGGGTGTCAGAGACGCAGGCCATAGTTTGAGGTTGAAGCTGTGAGGCACAGCTTGCCAGGTAAGCTCATCATTCTGAGGATTATTCCCTTATTCTTGTTTGCCACCCAAGTGGGTGATGGTGGTGTTTTATGCAATTGATATATATATATATATATATATATATATATATGTATATATTACCTATGAAGGGCCAGTGTGGCCTGTTATGATTTCTGATTGGTTGAACACCAGGATGGTGTTAGAATGTGTTATATGAGAACGAACCCCAGGATAGACACTGAGAGAGTGTGAGGGTGATGATACACCTGTTGGTACAGGTGTGGATGGCCTTGGGCCTTCTGATGGATGGACACTGTGAGGGTATCTGTGCCACTTTTTGAGATAAAGACCATGGAATGGTCTGTGTTTGAATTAAAGGATACTGGAACAGTATCAGGCTAGATGAGATTTCCTAGCCAGTGGAATTATTGTATGGACTCCCTTGGAATGGATGGATGATCTTCCTTGGGAGGTGCCACTGATATCCACCTAAGTCCTAAGGACTGATTGCCCAGTATGGATGTTCTTCCTTAGGCAGTGGAGATGGAAGTCCTGAGTGGTTATCCTCAGGCCAGTTTCTATAAGTCCTGAGGGATAGAATGCCTCTTGTGTGAGATGATCTCTCTCAGGCATTGAATTGGAAAGTCCTAAGGGATAGAGTGCCCCTGTGTGGGATGATCTCTCTCAGGCAGCGGACTGGAAGTCCTGAGGGATGAGTGCCCCTGTGTGGGATGATCTCTCTCAGGCGTGTGATTGGAAGTCCTGAGGGATGAGTGCTTCCTGTGTGAGATGATCTCTCTCAGGCAGTGGTTGAGAATCCTGAAGGATGGAGTGCCCTTATTGGATGATCTCCTTCAGGTATGAGATTGGAAGTCCTGAGGGGTGAGTGCCTCCTGTGTGAGATGATCTCTCTCAGGCAAATGACTGGAAAGCCTGGATGTGATTTCCCGTTATGGAGGTTCTTTCCCGGGCCAGTGTATGTGAAAGTCCTGGAGGTGATTGCCCTTTATGGATGTTCTTTCCCAGGCCAGACTGTATACCAATATGTTGTATCTCTAAGAGAGGGCATCCCGAGGGGATGAGAGCCTAGAGCCTCTTAGATGAGCTATATCTGAGTATGTGAAGTCCTGAGCGGTAGCTTCAGGCAATGTTTTATTGTGTTATGAGGCGATGTCTCTCTGGTATGAAAGTATCCAGTAGATGACACTCTGTTGGTACCTCTGTGAGTCGATTGTGAGACGGCTGCGAGAGCCAGTGTGAGGTGTTGCACCTCTGAGATTGATAGTGTCCAGTGATGACGCTTGTTTGATGCTACTCGGTAGCCGGATTCTAAGAGCCAGGATAATGTCCTAGGCTTTGTTTATAGTTTTGTATATGTGTATGCTTGGAGGTGAACCAGGGTAAGGGAGGATCTCCCAGAACCCTGAGTTTACTGAGATGTTTATCTCACCCCGGTTGGGGTTGTGGTTTTCAGGTGCTTCTTCTAGAGGAGAGGAGTAGTCACGGGGCAGGAGGCCCTAGTAGAGTGGCTGACATGGAGGAGGGCTGCAGATAGATGATCAGAAGAGTTTTGTGTTCTATCTTGTACTCCCTGTGTAGGGAAAGGGTGTGTGTGTACACCCATGGTGTTGTACATATTATGTTGTATGACCACATGTGTGGCTTTGTTCTGAGTTGTATATATGTACAGAACTGTGTTGTTTATGTAATTGATGATGTTTCCTCCTGACTATCCTTGTTGTGGTTTCTGTATATCTGCCTATGATGTCGTGTTTTAGTTATATTGGATCAGCTGGGGCTTGTTGATGTGATACTGTATGATGTGGTTTTAAATTTCATGCATAATGTAATCAAGAAAATCGATTCTTACGTTTCCGCACCGCTTTTACTTAACGTTGATAGCGCGTTTCTGATATTGTTGATGATAATACTCCGGAGGCCTACGGGGTGTTACAATCTTCTTCGCCTGATAGTAACTTTTTGGCAACGTGTTTTCCTTTGGAAGCATATCCTGCACTGCCTGAAGTAGTGAAGTGAAACTTTTGTCACTCTACCCATATTTGGCCTTGACATTAACTAGACTTAAAACCGCTGACAACAACATCAAAGACTTCTTGCAATCCGGATACAAAGGCTTCTTCGAATCACTTTCAATGTATCATACATAGGGGGCATGTGATTGCTGAAAAGAATCTTGTCCAAGATCATGAATCATATCCTCTAACCGATCTCCCATTTTTTATATATCAACCGGTTCATTTTGGGACCCCTCTGCATGTTTGTCAATTCACCATGCCATATCCATGTCATATAATTCTTCTTAATCCCATCACACAGAAGATGTTTCGTATGTCATCTAGTACTTGTCATCTCTCCCATTCAAACAATTTATACAACGACATAAATATTTTTCATCATCATCTAGTTGACTTCTTTCATAGGCAAATTCCAAGAATTGTTCAACGCCTTCCTCATACGCAGGGCTCATGCGACTTGCATTTTTCCAACTTTGATCCATCTAATTAATAACTCTGTGATACTCACAAAGTTATTCCATGCATGAAAACATCTCTTTTTTCATTAAAGGTGTGGTCATATCCCATTCAAGAAGATATTTTTTATAGTAGATTCATACATAAAGGTTAACTATCTTTTCTTATATTTGACAAAATTTTGACAGCATTTCGCATTGATCTCCAAGTACACGGCATGAAAGCAGTGAGATGAATTCCACCACAATCAAGTATGCACCCGAAAATAAATGTGTGCATTTGAAGATTTGACATCATATAAAGAGAATACTATGATTAGAGTTTGAAATGAGGTTAAACATGTATATGTCTAAGCTGAGACAAATAACACTCCCAATAGACTTCACATATCATAAATCTGCAATAATGACTTGGAAAACAACATTTATCAACCAAAAGTGTGTCATACATACCCTGTAAGAAAATCTAATGTACAATTATATTTTCCTAATTTTTCCATACATAACAAAAGTGTTTTTGTATCTGTTTTTCCTCCATCCTCCAGATTCTTTCTTACTGATAATTACTGGCTTCTTTTAAAACTTCTAATCATGGTTTCACATTTATGCTTCATCCTCTTATTTTTCCATTTTAGTATAAAACTTAAAAGAAAATAATAAGATCATTGGCAATAAAAATTGAAGACTTCCATATAGTGCCCATGCACACAGAATCCCAATACAATTAATTCCTAATGAATGACACCTGCATCCAATTTCAGAAAACGAACTGTAACTTGAAAGAAAATGCATCAAACATATATAGATACAGATACTCATAGCGATAGCTAGCTAGTGAGGTTAATTAATAACATAAGAACTCTTCATTTTCCCTTAAAGGCTCAAATAATCCCATCCATCTTTTCAGTATATGCAAATGAAATGATTAAGGGATAGCATCAATCACAATGATACATTGAGTTGACTACTTTTGAGCCACCAAACTCTTCCAGAACATCAAAAAATAAATAGAAAAATAGATCAATAATTGGTAAGACAAAGAACTACGAGCATGAATGATGAAACCATGCAACTTGAACTATTAGTCAGACACTTGAATAAAGTAGTACATTTGCTAACTCAAAACACTTACACTACATTTAAACACAACAGAAGTAAGTTCAACCAAAATATCCAGAAAATGACACAAGAGTCACTGAATCCATGAACAACATAAGCTCACAACTAAAATATTGGTTGCATTTCAAAATGAATACCTTGATATATCAAGCTGTGAGCAAAAGTTCAAACATAGCCAAAAATGCTTAAGACACATTTCTCTTGCAAATAAAATTCTAGTAACTATGACCCACAATAATACACAATCACATTATCACATAACCCTCAGCATGGTTTGAACTCCTGAATTGGGGGTCTAACTTGCAAACATATGTGAATATCAATCACATCATAAAGCATAATGTGGTTGCCTTTCTAAAATCAATCACATACGCGATGGATGAAAGATACAGAGTCAAGTCTCACGAAATAGATAAAAACATAGTCTTTTACTTTCATTTGTTCAGAACAATACAATACAAATCAAGACAAGTTCACGAACGAAAATGCACCTTTCCAAGTTTAAATCGTGATGACAGCGAAAAAGCACTGTCGAAACCGTGACGAGAGACATAAATGACTTTTAAGAGTAGGTTTTAGGTTGCACATTGAACAATGATGGCACCAAAACCAATCGACATGACCTAGGAAAAAACTTATATTAGCAAAGCTCAGTCACGATGAGAGGCGACAGTGGCGACAACTTCAAACAATGATTACGGTGACGTTGAAACCAGTGACGACGACGGCTAGGGCTATGGCGACAATGGTTGGGTTCTTTTTCAAACGTGTCAATAAGCGTGAGAGAAAAAATGTGATAAGAAAAGTGAAATGTGTGATACTTAGTGTGAACCACAACATCAGTTTTTCGTAAACCGATGTTGACTCATGACACTCAACATCAATTTTTCATAAGATGTTAACATCGATTTTTCAAAAACCGATGTTAACATGAGTTCATTAACATCGGTTTTTGAAAAAATTGATGTTAACTTTAGTGCGTTAACATCGATTTTTGAAAAATCGATATTAACGAACTTATCTTATTTACGAAAGTGCCAACGCATTTTTGTTAACATCGATTTTCATCTTCCGAAAGACCTAAATCCTCATGATGAGATCTTTGAATTAAATGATATTTTTTATCAAAATCTTATTCAAAATATTCGAATCCAAGTCAAACCCATTATAATGGAGGTGTAAGATGGGGAAAAGATTTTGATTATAAAACATTAATCTTGCTCATTATACTCCAACTGCCTTGCTAGTCACATTTAACATGAAAAATTATTACATTCAGCTGTCCTAGGTTTTGTACTTTTGGAGTACTACTTGTTAGTCATAATGCGTGATTTTTCGAATAACCATGAGCACGACACATGCCTTTCACTATGATGAGAAACATCAATGATACTATTATCAACGAGTTGTTCCATGCATATGTTATCATCATTTTTTTCTTTATGTTTTACTGTTATTTCATTCTAGTGCAATAAATTTTAAAAAATTTATTGATACTTTAAGTTTCTAAAATATTTTATTTTGATCATTGTTTTTTTTTTCCAATTTTCGTTAAAATCATTAACATTTTTGTTAACTTTAAAATTTTGAAACAATTGATGTAATATAACAACCACTAGAACTATCACTATCTTTATTTTATTTCAAAAACTTAAACAACAACAAAAAAAGAGGTGCAAGTATTAAAAGTGGGAGTGAAAGTATTAAACCCTCAGTGTCTTTCTCATCTCCCCCCACCTCAACCATTCTTTATCTTCTAGTTGGTCTTGGTTGGTTCGGATTTGGTGATGGTGGTGGTTGATCTTGCAAATCTAGCCAAAAATGGGTGGTTAATGGGGGTAGGAGGTGGTGGGTGATGTTGTTTGGTTTAGATCTGAACTAGTTTCTATGGTTAAGGTTGAATTTGGATTGTTTTTTTTGTGTAGAGATGGAGGTGGTGACGCTGTTGCATGATACGATGGGATGCGAAGTATAAAAAAATGAAATAAATGTGAAACTTAATAGATCATAAATAATATTAACCCTTAAAAAATGATTTGTGAACATTTCAAAACCTATACAATACTTAGTGTGACAAAGAAAGGTAGATATGATGGATTATGTGTGTGTGTGTGTGTGTGTGTGTGTGTGTGTGTGTGTGTGTGTGTGTGTGTGAAATAATAAAAAAAGATAAAAACAAATAATAAATGTTGGTAAATGTTTGGAATGAACAAATAATGTACTATTTTTGTTAATGAAGTGTTTAGCTCTGTATTTGTTCTTTGGGTTCTATTTAATTTGAAAAACACATAAATTTTATATATAATTAATAAAAAAAAAATTTTTAAATATTTATATATAATAGTGAAAAAATATTTTTATTATATAATAGTTTCACTTTTGTTTAGCCTAAAGTTATTATAATTTTGGATAAAGTGTTTTTTTTGTCCTTAAGCTTTTTCAAATTTATGATTTTCATTCTTGAATTTTTTTACAATCGATCTTAGTCTTTAAACTTTTATTTTGTCTAGTGTTTTAGTATTTTTCGTCTATTTTAGATGTTAAGTAATGATGCAATGTTTGTGATCAACAACTTCCAACGCCCCTTGAAACAATTGCCAAAACAACTCCAACACAAACTGAACATACATACTAAAGTAGAGTGATTTTAAAACTATTTACATGTGATGAACTATTTTTGTCACCTAGAATAACATGAAACATCATCTTTAATGGAGTTCAGTACTCACTTAACAAGAGATGTCATCCTGAATGGATCAATTTGTTATTATTGTCTTACTTTTTTCATCAGTTGTTTCTCCATCTTATTGTAAAAAAGTACTTTTTTGTATCGCTTGTAGAAACAATTGATGTTAAAAAGACAAGTGAAGTTACTCCACTCAAATTGACACCTTTTGTTGAGAGAGGACAAAATTTCATTCAAGGTGACATTTCCTATTATCCTATGTAGCAAAAATAATCCATGATATGTAAATAGTTTTAAAATCATTATGCTTTATTTAGTGGCAAATGTTCTCACCTCTATGGGGGAAATTGCCCCACATGCAATTTTCTTTTACTTGGACATCTAATAAAAAACTTTGCCCTAATTAAAAATTAGGTACTGTCCCCACAAGACAATTATTTTTTAAAAATAAAAGTAAAAAGTTATAAGAGATAAAGGATTTCACAATTGATGATATGTGTCGAAGGTGGTTGTAATTTATAAAAACTTGGATCTTTTAGAATTTTGTCATAAAAATATGTATTTTGTAAAAAATTATAATTTTATTTTCTATGGATATATTATGAATTTTTTTTTATCCCTATTAAATAAATTTTCTGGATCCTGACTTTGTTAGATAATTTTTTTTATTACTTGTTTTGTAAAAAGTTCTCTTTCCTCCCAACAATCATCTTCGTCATAATAATGTTAAAATACTTGCACCTCACAATGCTTTATCTAAAGAATTCACACAATAGCCCTCACCTTGGACGCGTATATCTCAGCAAACTCGCGAATCCCAAACCCCCAACCTTCGAAGGCACAAGCGAACAACATTTCCTTTCCATGGAGTGACTTCAATTTTGGAGTGTGGGTATTTCTTTTTTTTTTTTTTCTTCTTTTTAATCCATAAGAACAGTATCAAAAATTTAGAACATTCACACACGAGTTCAAGTTCGAAGGGCGGGTATGCCCAGACGAGATAAAGGAATTTGTATGAAAAAGAAATAAATTGAGAAGGGCATTTAATTAAGAAAATCCATGGAAAAAAAAAGGGAAATTAATGGAGTATACTTTATTAATATCATTTGCCAAAATACATAATCTAATGATATTTATCCTAAACCCAATATAAGATAAAGTTTTTTCAACCAGTGAGTTGTCTCGACCATCCTTTTGGGTCCTCTTAAGGCCATCATTTTATGTTCAGCTTCACCTCTTTCATACAAGCAAAGTTGCTCGATGATCCCTTCTTCAATTGGTTTCTTTATAGGTGAAACCTTGATTTCATATAGCTTTGGCCAAAGTTTTCCGGTCACTGCAAGCAAAGACAAATGTTACATAAACTTATTTGAGTTGTAAATGAAAAACGAGAAAAAGTAAGAACATTAAGTTTCACTTATTGATTCTTATTAGGAATTTCCAGATAGAAAGCATCATATCACTCAATGATTAAAAATAAAATGTTAAACTATATACTCTTTAAATTTGATGGAGATAATATTACTATAAAAATTCTAATCAAACATAATTAAAAAAAACATTTTTACAATGGAAAAACAATTTATCAATAAATAGATTTAAAATGTTAAGGTAAACTGTTAAAAAAAATTAATAATTTTACATAAAAATTTATTCTCTCGAAGATGAAAGTTAACAATTTTTTAGCTTATAAATCAAGTGTATTTCAGAATATTTTTTTAAACACTCATCACATATACAAATAGTTTTGATTATTTTATTATTTAATATAATAGTTT
>PYAF01006011.1:83329-115525 GCA_007407185.1 Glycine tomentella | reverse complement strand
AACTAATATATCTAATTTATATATTTAATGAAATTCAAAAAATATTAATATTTTTTATAATGTAAGATAAATATCTTATTTAATTCTTTAATTATCTTTTACCATTTAAATAATAAAATTATTATCTTTATATAAATAAATAAATATAAATATCATTGATGTATGTATATTTTTAAATGGTTAAAGCAAAATGTAATCCTAAATATAGTTTTTTTCTTTACATTTTCAAGTATGTATATTTTTTGAGGAAAAAGATAGAAAATCACAATAAATGTAGTGAGCAATGTAATGAAAAAAAAGAAGATATAAATTTAAGAAGTATATATAAAAAATAATACTAAAGTTACTGGTAATTTAAGAAACATGATAAACAGTGATCTTGAGAATTTACGAAGCACTACTGGTACAAATTAAAAAAAAAAATGTGATAGCTCCAGTCAAACGACAGTTAAAATTCACATGACAAAAAGTTGGAGTTGACGTCGCAAAATTGCTAGACAATTTCTTTTAAATAGAATATATATTTGTTGAACTTAGTAATTTCATGCATACACTTTATTACTTTAACATTTTCAAGTAAAACATATAGTGTGTTTTGATTTTAGTTGGTGAAGAGTATTAGCAACACATTTCTAATACTCTTTCCAATACTAGTAAATACAAAATTATGAGTATGATTTATTAGAGTAAGATCGACTTAAATTTCGTGTGTCAATAAATTTCAGCTAGTAGCAAAAGATGGGTTTAAAAGAAATTGTTGATAACATTTCTCTTGGTTACTAAAAATAAAAAACCATGGTTTGAAACTTTTTAAATGGAGATCCAAACACATTAACAGTCGTATGATTCTGCAGTCAAATCACTTCCATTTTGACCCCAAGTAAAAGTATTATCATCATCAGATCAGATATCACGCATTTTTTTAACGTCAAAATACTGGTTTCAGATATCATGCATAATAATAATAGTTAAAAAAGAAAAAGTCTAAGATGGGTGAAATGGAAATAATATGTTTGAATAAATTAGAAGGTCGAAACTTACCAAAAATACGATTCTGCTCACCATCCCATGCTATCCCATTCAAAATATCATGATCCTAAAATATAAAAGGAATCATATATGTTACAGGGTTTAAAGCATTTTTGTTTTTATATATCCTGTTTTTAAATTATAGCAGCACTATAAAAATGCAACATATATACACTGAATATTAGGACCAAAATATTATCTCTATATATCAGAAGGCTCAGGTTGCTTACACTAATCTCCCCAGCTTCCACAAGTTCTATCCTGCATATGATAGATTATTGAATGTAACTTTAAGCAACAAATGGACAAAGGTACTTACTATTAGAGTAAGGGCTAGTTTGTTTAAGATTTAAAAAGAAGTGATTCTAGTATATAATTATCTAGTGATTATTATTTAAAGATTTAAAAAAAAAAAAAGAAGTTAATTCATATTTGTATACAATAAGAAAAATCACTGTTTTTTGTTAAAAGAAATAATTAATTTTATGAGAAGCAATTTGAAACAGCTTTTCTGATTATAATCAAATTTCTGATATTTTTTCAACTTCTGATTATTTTGAAAATCTGT
Organism: Glycine tomentella; assembly: GCA_007407185.1. NCBI lineage: Eukaryota > Viridiplantae > Streptophyta > Magnoliopsida > Fabales > Fabaceae > Glycine > Glycine tomentella. Next base: position 113,928 of record PYAF01006011.1, on the reverse strand, counting down.
AACAAACACATATAAAAGCTAAAAAGAAGGTGATTATTTACTAAAAAGAGGTAATTCTTTGCTTAAAAAAGCTTAAACAAACGGACCCTAAATCCCCAGTTTGGTCTTCAAAATCAATGTGGTTCTTGAATGATAATTTTTTGACATCAAAATAATCTAAACGTTACTGTTTACTAGCACAAAATTGATGTCATGCGATGACTGAAGATCATTGATGTTTGCTAATATTTGAGGACCAACTTGGGATTTACTTCATCTATTATATCAATAACATATTAACATACACAAAAGGACTACCTCAAATTTTGGAGGAGAATCCATCCAAGAACCCTTCCATCATGGGGAGAGATTCTTACAATGCAGTCAGTCTACACAAAGAAATACCAACCTCAAACAAAATTCAGCCTAACAGAGAACTAGGGACATAGACTTCAATATGGCTAGAATTAGAATTTAAGGGAAAGAGATATATTTTCTCTAACTTAAATCATAATTGATCACACAAAAACATACCGGTAAAACATTAGCCCAAACTTCACCATTTATGTACTCCAATTCATTGAGATTGTGTACTTCATGACCCTTGTAGTAAACAACTTGTTTTGATACAACTACGTACAAGTAAATTCCATGAAAATGAAAGACAAACAGAGATAAACTAAACACAGTATTTTCAAGTTTGAAAAGTGGACACAAATGATTTGGGAAAGGAGTTTGCACATAGAAGGTGAAAGGAAAAGTGAGGATCTTCATTAGACAGACAAACCTTTAAATGGTTGAGGCTCAAATTGATACAATGTTGAACTGCCATCACTTCCAAACAAGACTTTTCCATCAGTTGCCAGACCCCAACCCTCTTTCATATCATATTTAAATGTCCCTATCTACAGAAATTGTAAAAATAAGCTGTTTGAGATCAGGCTAGCTACGCCATCATATCACTGATAGTATCTCAGAAAGAAGTATGAAACAACAAAAACAAAGTTGATGTCTGCAAAACCATTGCATGTAAACAACACCACGGAGACCATCAATAGTATAACACACTGCTGGGATTACATGCAACCAGCTTTTATGAACATTCAACTTGTTTTAATGACACCAAACCTCCATGTTATAATATACAATGTCTACCTAAGAAATTTTTTAATCAGATATATCAGCAGAAATCGCTTATATTAACTTGCAATCAAACTTTTAACTTCTATTATTAATGTTTAAAAATCTTCAAATTGTAGCTGCCAAGAAGCAAATTAGTTTAAGATATTAATAAAACTAAAAAATAAAATGAAAAGATGTAAGATTATACAGTATAAACTTGAAGAAAAATATATTTATATAATTATGCAGGAAAGAAAAGACAGATTGCAAATCTCCTATAGTTTGATTATGCTGCCACTTTCCTTTATAGATTTTTGTTGAATCATATCAGTATGAATTACTCAAACCATGACAATGGCAAGATTACACAAGTGGGAAGGTAAAGCAACAAACTTTGCTTAAATTTTTTGGCTCATATATGAAACCATCTTTCTGCAACCAAGTTAGTTGGAACAGCCTACATAAAGTGCAACAGATAAATTTATTAGAACAAATCCAAACATCAAATGTCAGAGTAAAAATAACTTAATGGTTAATGTCTTAATCACGAGTGCTTAAGCCAAACAGAATACATTTTTATCTGAATAGAATTAAAGTAAACATCCCCTGCACCATCCAGAATCAATGGGATAAAATTGCAATACTGCAGGAAACAGTAGCGTCACTGCAGTTTTCATGTCTACCACAAAAATTACAAATACTCTGTTTTAGAAGGATTATTGATTACTTTAAAAGGTCATGGTTTCGAATCTGGAAACAGACTCTTTGCATATGCAAGGGTAAGGCTGTGTACAATATCCCTCCTTCTTACCTTCGCATAACGAGGAACCTCTAGGCAATGGGATACGTAGTTTTTTTTAGTATTGATTACTTTGAAAGTAAATAGAAACATTTTTTAAGTTTAGTAAGATACATAAAAGAAAACAAAATGCAACATAATTTTCATTCCACACCTATTATTGAGGAGAGCTAAGCCTTCACCAAATAAAGAACCATCCATCTTCTGAATATTCTCAACCTGCATGTGTCACATGTAATTACAAAATTTACAATAACTTCAATAGTGTCTAATAATCAATCAAACAAACTAAGGATGCTACATTATTATGGACAAAAACATAAATATTTCTACACTAAATTGAAACGTCAAGGTTCCTTTCTTTATCATAAAGGCAAGTACCTATTATTATTACCATTATTTAGTTTTTTTTGTTATGTCACAGCCACACTACACTTTTAAAACCATTGGTTCACAGTCATTGTCATATACTCTTGAGCAAACTAAGGCATATCTTTGTATTCCTTTAATTAATTTCCCTGACCTCTAGTAATGTACCTTATCCACATAATTACCAATTTACCATGTAATTCCAAACCTGCAGGAAGTTACCAGAGTATGTATTTATCCTTCTTTTTATAAGTTACCCACTTTCATAGATTTTATGGGAGCAGTAGTAGTTGATACTAGGACTGGGGACAAGCACGAATAATGGGAAAATGTAACTAATAAAGAATCCCTTGTTGCCTTCTACAGACATATAAAAGCATCTTGATAATAAGAAAAACAAAAAACAAAAACCAAAGTATCTTCCATGTATAAAATTTCCTTCATTCAAAGTAGGATTCATATCGAAATTAGGCATTATTTCAGTGATGGAAACATTTAAAAAAAAAAAAAAAAAAACTATGTATCCCATTGCTCGAGACTCCTCGCTATGCGAAGGTAAAAGGGAGGGATATTGTACGCAGCCTTACCTTTGCATATGCAAAGAAACTGTTTCTGGATTCGAACACATGACCAACAAGTCACCAAGGCACAACTTTATCGTTGTGCCAGGGTGATGGAAACATTGTGTGCAAAAAAAAAAAAAAAAAAGAATGGAAAGATTGAGGAAAAGTTTTGTAATTTGATCCAGAAAGAACATCGAGTAAGATCCATCATTGAAATTAATGTTATTTACACAAACAAGTCAACTGCAGCAAGCAGCTCAGCAATGACCTGTCAGCCTGTCCCGATTTCCAATCCTAAAATTGTTCATAATGTAAAAAAGTCTATTCAGTATATAATTGATTTTTTTCTGAGATACTATGCCTATGAGCTTAATGACATGCACACACATAACAGCAGAACTTGTCACTGGGCTGAACTCACTGCATTGCTTGTTCTCCATGATTTGTTATTTATAAAAAAAAAAATATAGAGTAATAGGAAATTCAAATGAACTAAGAATTAGAACAAGCACATGGAAGAGTTCAAGAAATGGGTCTATCTGTACCTTCCCAGTACGAAGAGCAACTTTACGGATGGATGACTGAAACAACAAATAATTAAAAGGTTAAATGCAATATTTCAAATAAAAAGAAATATTAATTGTATGTCTAGGAAAACAAAGATTAGAATGTAATTAGAAAATAAACCTAATTGCGATTCATAGAATAAATATTACAATAAATAAAATCTTGAAAACACTTTCATAGACCAGTACACCTGTAATACTGATCTTATCCCAGACAAAGAATTTGACCTCAAGGGACCTTTTGATTTCCAGCAGTTTGGTTTATAACTAAGAAATCACAAATATGTCTCTACTCTAGTAGGAGAATGAGTGACTAAAAATGAGATTTACATTGAGCAAACACCCAAATTAAAGAGTCAAGAGTCCCAATTATTTTATCAGAATCTGAAGAAAGATGAGCAATTTACAAAAGCAAAAGAGACTCTAGCTCACTAACCTCTCTAACATGCACAAGGGAGGTCAGATGTTCAATTCATGACAACATTATCCATTCCCAACTAAATCCTATGACCATTGAAGGATGGTCCAGTGCACAAGTCTCCTATCATTGTACGGTATAGGGAGGATCAAATGTGCAAAGCCTTTTCCCAACAGCAAGAAGTTTGTTTCTTCTGTGGAAACCCATGACCACCAGGTCACAGGGTAACAAACTATAGCAGTGCACCAAGAATAGCCCTCAACTAAATTTTATAATCATTTTTCAAAACAAAATGAACAAATTGAGCTAAATGATGTCAAGTGAATGATTTAATAGTCAAGATCAAGAATACAAAATTTCTCATCCCACAACAACTGTGAAAAGGAAAAATGTAAGGCAAAAAGGTAATAATAATCAGTTATAAAACAGAGAGAATGAAACATGCAATGTTGGAAAAGATGGGCAATATTACCTCCCCATAAAGGCCAGTTGACTCAAATAAGGTGTCATTTCCATGATAAAGAAGGCCCTGAAATCAAAACAAGAAACAAACTCATTTTCCTCTTCCTTAAGTGACAAATCAAACAATGCCCAAATTAACATCTTGGCATTTCATTAATGAAGCAGTGCACATTTTAACTAATAATTTAACAAACTCCCTCCTCAGCATAAAGCCCAATATTCACATTTATCAGGAAGACTTTTTGCTACTTACTTTAAGAGCATCAAAGAAAGTTCTTACATCCAAGTCCAACACTGAATTTAGTATTGCTTTTATATAATTTCTTATCTTGGTTTTGGGCAGAAGCCCACAATTTCTTTCAAATTCAACTGGAAACCCACTGTTCCTTGTACAGGCTGCATTTTGGTAACCTTTTTCCTAGAATAAATACATGATTTTCGCAAGATATAACATAGAGTACCTACTTTCCCATCAAATTTCTTACTTGTCAGAATTAAACACCTAGCCTTCCTCATTGGATTTACAATCCAAATGAGCTAGTTTCCTGATAAAAAATTATTTGAAAATAAAATAAAAAGAGAAAAATTTGGGCATGGTTTCTTCTATATACCTCTCATGTTAACTCAGACCCATGCTAACAGCAGATAAAAAAAAAAAAAAGACCGAGGCTAACACCTCCACTCATATTAGATTATACAAAATTGCGTGGAAAAAAGAGAGGCTAATAGCATTTAAAGTCTTGACTAACTCATCATCAACCATCAAGTAAATAGCACTGCATCAAAAGTATTTATCCACTCTCTCTCACATCTCACTCAAAGAGGAAAAAAAAAACATACAGAAAGAGATAACTAAATAAATAAATAAAACTACAAGCATGAAAAATAGATTATTGCTGAAATAAACAATATAATAGTAGAAAATAATAACAAAAAAAAATTATCTTAAAAAAAGGAAAAAAAGAAGACTTAAAAATAAAACTTTACCTTACGTAAAAAACGTTAAAAATAAATTAATAAATATTTTAAAAGTAAAAAAAGAAAATATAAAAAGTTGAAAATTAGCTTTTTAAAAAATACTACTATTTAAAATAGCCTCTAAAAAACCACAAATTATTAAAATAAGTTTATTTACCAAGAATTAATAATAATTCAGGGGGAAAAACAGTAATAATGAGGTCAAATAAGTTATTCAGCTCTTTAAAAAAATGACTGGTATTCAATTTGGTCCTAATGTGTTGCTTTGATCACCAAAAGGAGGCATCTATACACATTAATTAGTTTCAGACTGTGTTAGTAGTAACTTATTAATAACGTTACCCTATCAAGTTGAATTCACCTCTCAAAGCTGCAAAAGTTATCAATTTATCATCATCGATCACTTTGACGAATCAGATTGTACATTAACTCAAACAAAGAAGAAATAGGAAAAGGTAGACCTCAGTGAAGGCTTGTGGGTCGTGAGGGAACGCGTTTACGACGGTGATTGTGTCGTAGGAAACCCCGCATTGCAACGCGCAGCACCTGTTCGACAAAAGGACGATGACGGAGATAATGAGATAAACGGAAAGGAATACAGAAGAGGCCATGGAAGGGTTCGGAGAGAGAAATGTCCTCAAAACATTATTATTGCAAGCTTCATAAGTTCGAGAGTTGCGTTACAGTATTACTATTAGCAATGGAGCACGTGGAGAGCGTGAAAGGTTATTATAATGGAGGGTATGATGGGAAAGATAATTTTGAGAGAAGCAAACAAACATTAATCTTGCTAATATAATTTACAGCATCACTGTGAGTCTGTGACTACTTTACAACAATATGAGATTAATGGCCAGCAACTTCATTCGATCATATATTATTATTTTAATCATTTTAAGATAATTATTTTAAAAATAAATAAATTTTTCATATATAATAAATTATAATTGGATTGTGTAAAAAATTATACACTTTCAATACATAATTATTTTTCTCTTGCAACATACCAAAACAAAATCATCAACTTTATTGTGTGCCTTTTTTTGTTTTTTTAATATATTATTGATATATAGTATTTAATTATTTTATCGTTGATTAATCTCTATGAAAGAAAATTGGTTAATTATTTTTAACAAAATTATTTTCTAATCATATTTTTCCACAAGTCTGAAATTTAAAGTCTTATTTAAATGAAAAAATCCAGTACCAGTTTTTTGTTTCCTGTTTTAACTCTACTGTAAAGTGAGAGAGGCGTAGCTGATCAAGGGAACGTTTTTTCAGTTTTCTTATTTTTATTTTTTAAAGAATTGAATCTCAGCCTTTACAACTTTTTGTGCCATGGATGGAAAAAGAAATGAAGATGTCGGTTTGTTTGCGTAATGGAAAGAATCCGAACACCATTGTCATGCAGGTAGACATTTTTCTCGTGTAACTGTTGCCATCACATGTGACCACACTGTGCTTTCCCAACACTTGAATACATACTTTACTATTTTTAGTGTGTTAGGTATAATGGTAGAAATTATGGTGAATAGAAAATCATTACTATAAAAGTAATGTATTGTTTCAAAAATCATAGTTACTTCCTTTGTTAAAATTGAAGTTTTAATAAAATATTTTTTTAAATTGGAATTTGTAAATAATTAATAAAAAGGTTTTATTTTATTTTAAATATTTATGTGATATAGTGGAAAAATATTTTTCTTTAATAATATTTTCCCTTTTTATTTATTAGTACATTTTTTTAATCTATGAAATGTAGAAAACTATTGACACCAAGTACACTTTGCCACGACCTAGATTGTATTGGATCTTGGTTGAGAGGGATGGAGATAATAAGCTTTACTTCGGGAAGAAAGTACCCTTTTTTTTTGTTATTATCAGTTGGGAGTGAATTTTTAATTTTAATCCAAAGGAGTAAGTATTATTTTTTTAAAAATATACAACTTTAAAGTCTTAACCATTTTGTTTTTTACTTTTTAAGTTAAGGTATAATATTTTTTATGACTTCAGTTACTTTTTTAAAACTAACTCTTGAAATCGTACAAAATTTTACGACTTTAAAGTCATAAAGTTTTTTACTACTTTGAAGTCGTGACTTTTTTTAAAAAAATTGATAAAAAATAAAAAAATATATAATATTTTTAAATTAATTATTTAATAAATGAATATAAAAATATAGAAAATATATTAAAAATTAAATATAAAAAAATATTAAAATATTAAATAAAACCATATAAAAATTTACAAAATTATTAATATTTATTAAAATTTTTAATATTGTTTGTATATGGTTAAATTATTAAAATTTTAATAATGTTGGTATATGGTTTATTTAATATTTTTTTATTTTTTTGTATGATTTTATTTAATATTTTAATTTTTGATAAATTTAATTTTTAATATATTATTTTATTTAATATATTTATTTATTAAATAATTAAATTAATAATTACTATATTTTTGATAAAAAAAATTATCAATTTTTTTTTAAAAATGCCACGACTTCAAAGTAGTAAAAAATTATACGATTTTGAAGTCGTAAAATTTTTTACTACTTTGAAGTCGTAGAGATAGTTTTAAAAAAGATTAAAAAAATTAAACTGAAGTCGTAAAAAATATTACGCCTTCAGTTAAAAAAGTAAAAAAAAAAAAACTGGTTACAACTTTAAAGTTGTATATTTTAAAAAAATAATTATAATGAAGTCGTAAAATTTTTTACAACTTCTTTTTAAAAAAATTAAAAAAATATATATACAAGTCGTAACTAGTGTTACAACTTCTAAAACACCTCCTTTTGGGTAAAAATTTAAAATTCACCCCTAAATGGTAATAACAAAAAAATAAATACCCCCTCCCTAACATAAAGCCAAGATAACATGTTGGGCCACTTTTCCTTAAAGCAAAGGTATGTCTAGGGGTGTTCGCAGGTCCGTTCGGACCGATTTTGACCAAATTTAGGACTCACTCCAATCAAATTTGATATGTTCGATTCAATTTTCAATTTTTTTTTTTTGAAATCCAACCCAGTCCAATCCATTCAAAAATGGTTTAGTTTCGTTCAAGCCATCGGATTACTCATTTAGGTTTTATCTTTTTTTTTTCTTAGAAATACTATTTTATATTATGATTCATCCAAATATCCAATACAATTAACCAATAGGATAAATAAGCAATTTTCGTCTTTGAATGTGTAGAGACATGACAAATCCGTCTCCAAAAGATGAAAATTCAAATTTTAGTGTCCCTTTTGTTTAGTGGGTTTTGAAAATCCTTATGCGTTAGAATCAGTCCTATTTAAGAGAGAAGTTGACACTTAACAACATCAAATATGTACTTAATTGATTGTTGTCCTTTGAGCTGGTAAGATCATTTTTTAAAAGAAATTTTCTTAATTACACGTTAAAACAAAACCAAGTGTGTTGGTCCAATGGAAGAGTTAAATTATATTTTACAGGTTAGAACAAACAAGAAGATAAATATTAAATTATATTTTATCCTTAAATGAAACGAAATTTGGGGTCTGACATATCAGTTCAGTGAAAATTTATTGACATTTTGGTTCAATGGAAACTTACTAACATTTTGGTCAAATCTATTCAGCAGTCATATTGGCAATCATTTTTATGACATTTTCGTCCCTTTGTGCCACGTAAGCTTTTTCGTTAACGGTAATGGATGAATGAATTTTTCACATTTTTTTCACTTTCGGGGATTAAAATTTGAATTTTCATCTTTCAGGAATGAATTTGTCAGTGTTCTACACATTCAGGGTTGAAAATGACTATTTATCCTAACACAATATTATCAAATGTATGAAAGTAGTAAAATTGATTCATTTAATACCATCAACATACTATTCTAATACAAATTAAAACAAAATATTTTTCAACGGTATTTATTATAATAGTATGAATTACAACTATTTCTTACAAACTAATTTCTTGCAATAAGTTTTGGTGCAATCAGATTTGTTGAAACAAATGAACAAAATATGATTCATTAATATTGTAAACATTTGAAGTTTCAACATTTGGAGTCCCAATATTAGCAGTATTTAAAGTCAAACCCAACAACTCTAAAATTTTTGATCGATTCAGTTCGATTTTGATTGAATCTATAGATCTAAACTCATGACCCAAACTGTACATGAACAATTTTGATTGGTTCGATTCAATTTTGATCCAAATATATAAATGACCAAATCCAAATTGTTCGGATCGGTTGATCAATATGAGTTCGCAGGTGATCCATACCCATGAACACCCCTAGGTATGTCCACATTAACAAATTATGATATTTCAAAGAAGTAAAAAAAAAAAAAGAGTTGTGCTTCCTACACCAGCAAACTTCTAATACACCTAGCAACAAATTTAAATTCCAAAAATACCCTTCTTCTTTTTGGTTAAAGCTGATACACCATACACCATTCATAGGTTTTGCGTTTTATTTTATGGCTTGTTCATTTGTGGTTTTCTGCTGCGTTTTGTTGTCTCCCGTTGGTGGTGGTGGTATTCTGGTGGAGCAGTTGTCCGTGGGTGGCGGTGGTCGCGGTTTTGGGTGGTCAGAAAATCGTCAGAGGAGGTATGTTTTTGAAGCAGTCTGGTATAATTCGTAAAGACCATACGGATTGTCAATCCGTATGAGGCTATTTATTTTTTAATTTTTTTATTTATGGATTTGTAAAACTTGAAATCTTTCCTTTAATTTTTAAATATCATGTTTACAATTTTCTTTGAATTTATTGAATTTGCAAAACTTAGTTATTGTGATATAGCATTGTGATATTTTTAAAATAAATGAAAGTCCAGTTAAGAAAAAAAATAAACAACAATGCATGTAGTTGCACATATTAATAATTGAAAACATACGGTTCTTCAGATGACCATGATGGTCAACTTAGATGTTGTACAACAATGATTAAAACATAGTTACAAACATAATAATAATTAAAAACGAAAATAACCAAACTTTGATGTTGTACAACGAAGGCGTCTTGTTCCAATTGAACCATTCTACTGAGCATGATGCCCAACATTAGCAATGGTTATTCGGGGTTGTTGGGTAACTGGTTTGTTAAAAATAGCTAAAATTTCTATGGGACCAAAACGTTTCCAGTAGTTCGATTCTGCTAACACCTTTAAGACGTCTTCATCGGTTGTCAACTCTATTATGTGATATTCGATAATGTTATCTGAATATTTTGCATGGGCTGGCTGTCAGAAAAACATTTTTGTTATCACTTGTGATTTATGAATTCCATAAGGGGGAACTCCTACAGGTGCAACTTGCTTGATGACATCCTTTAGTGTTTCAATGTTACATCCTGAAGGGATTTCAAATCTTATTGGATTTATTCCAGTGAAGGAGTAACCCACAAAATTCCCTTGACGTGGTATGTTCCACTTGTCGTTGTAATATAACATTGTGTCATGTGTAGGGACGATGGTGGATCAGAGTAGGTTGAGAATACCATCGAATGTTCTGTTGATGGTGCATAGTAATTCTATAGGGCCAGCACACGGGTATTGATCATTGCACATTAACATTGTGCAAATATCATCATCATTTGTGAGTTGCAAACAATGAAAAAAATATTGCTGACTTGCATCTATGGATGATTGTCGATAGTAGATTTCATGCATAGATTGGTCATTGGTTAGCTGAAGAGTGTTGTGCATCCTAGTCTTGAATGTTTGAAAAGAGCAGTCATTAGGAACCCGCATTGGTATTGGAGTAGGACATTGAAAAGAAACACCAGTTTCGTTTTGTTTCAGTGATCCATTTGAAAAAATGAGTGCTAATTTGGAGTTAGCAATCGCCTGATTGCTTGTTTCTCCTAAGAATGCCATAGTTTTGAGAATGAATTTTGTTAGCGGAGGTATGTGTGGGAGTGCCTGGTTGTGTTAGCGGTGTTTTGTGTTTTTTATAGAAGCTTGTTTGGAATCCAATGTTGATTGAGACATATCAAACAGGGTGTTGTCAATTTCTACTGCATGGTGTGATAGGCATGCGGTCTGCAATGTGTTGTCAATTTTGATGTTGATGTATCAGGCAAACATTCTGCAATGTGTTGTCAATTTGGACCTAAATAATTTATAATTTATGTATTTCTAAAGTGTGTATAATTTGTTGTCTTCAAATTAATATTTTTGTGATTTAAATTGTTTGTTTAGATGGACAGCGATGATTAGGTGTATGACAGTATTTTGTCTGAAGAAATGAGTATGCCGGAAGATATTAACATGACTGCAGACAACAAAGATGCATCTTCTGCGTTTGAAAATAACATGTGTTCAGTTGATTGTTCTGACGCCTTCAATTTTTTAGAGGTATTTTTATAAGGTTGTCTTTAACTTAATGGTCTGATGATTAAATATTTGAGAAGATTTAACTTGTATTATGGTGTTTTGTAGGTGATTAATTCTCGTGAAGATGTATTGCAATAGGCTCGTGTAGTTACGTATCAGATTGGCTTTGTAGCTGTCATGATGAGATCTGACACAACAACTAGAAAAAGGGGAACCTCATTTATTTTAATCAGTTGTGAAAGGAGTGGAAATTTTAGAGCATTCAACAAAGATTTAATGCAAACGACGACTAGCACCAGAAAGTGTGATTGTCCTTTTAAGCTGTGATCGAAACCTGTTTTGGGTGGTAAAGGGTGGATGGTAAAGTTAATATGTGGGACTCATAACCATCGTTTGGCTAAGTCATTCACCGGACATCCATATGTTGGTCGTCTCACTGAGGATGAAAAGCTTATCGTTGCTGATATGACAAAGTCAAGGGTCAAACCTAAGAATATTCTTATAACTTTGAAGGATCACAATGCCAACAACTATACAACATTGAAACAAGTTTACAATGCCAGATGTATGTATCGTACTTCTATAAGGGACAGTAATACTAAAATGCAACATTTGATGAAGCTTCTTGAACACGATATGTATATCCACTGACATAGACTGAAGGATGAAAATGTTGTACGTGACATTTTCTGGTCACATCCAGATGCAGTGAAGTTGATCAATACATGTCATTTGGTATTCCTGATGGACAGTACGTACAAAACAAACAGGTACAGACTCCCTCTGCTGGACATTGTTGGTGTGACACCTACTGGAATGACATTTTCAGCTGCTTTTGCATATTTGGAGGCTGAACGTATAAACAATATTGTATGGGCGCTTGAACGATTTAGGGGGCTTTTTTTGAAGAGTGATGTTTATCCTAAAGTCATTGTCACAGACAGAGATTTAGCCCTCATGAATGCTATGAAGACTGTTTTTCCAAACACAACCAACTTGTTGTGCCGGTTCCACATTGACAAGAATGTGAAGGCAAAATGTAAAACCCTTGTGGGACAAAACAATGCATGGGACTATGTCATGGATGCATGGGGAAGTCTCGTAGATTGTGATTCTGAAGAGGCATATGAAGATTGTCTTATGAAGTTTGAATGTGCTTGTGCACCATGGCCAATCTTTGTTCAGCACATGAAAGACACGTGGTTGAATCCACACAAAGAAAGATTTGTAACGGCATGGACTAATAAGGTCATGCATCTTGGAAACACAACAATTAACAGGTATTCAATCGTAAAATATTTTTTATTATGCTGATTAACAATTACAATAGGGTTGAATATGTAATTATGTTGTGTGTTAACTTGTAGGGTTGAGTCTGCTCATTCGAACTTAAAGAGACTATTGCAGAATAGCGTTGGAAATCTATGTAATGTTTGGGATGCCATGAACGCTATGATGACGTTGCAACACAGTGAAATAAAGTCATCTTTTGAGAGAAGCACACATGTTGTTGGACATGCGTTTAAAGTTACCTTGTACAGAAGACTGATAGGCATGGTTTCAAGGTATGCATTAAATGAAATTGCTGCAGAGTTTGAGCGAGTTGATTATGCAGGTGTTGATTGCACTCGTTGTGGATGTGTGTTGAGAAGTACGCATGGTTTGCCTTGTGCGTGTGAGCTAGCTAGAATTGGTCTTGGTAGTATACCGTTGGATTCCGTACATTTCTTTTGGCGTCGGTTAAATTTCGAGGACCAGGGTGAAGAACAATGCGAAATCAACATAACAGAAGAAATTGATGCAATATCAAGGCGTTTTGTATCCCTTGATATGAGTGGCAAAGTAACCTTGAAGACTAAGCTGAAAGAGCTAGTATATCCTGATACAACATCCATGTGTCCTCCTCCTGAAAAGGTGAACACAAAGGGGCTCAAAAGAAACATGTCACCAAACACCAGAGATCAACCAAGCGGGATCCATCGTACTTTGAGTACGTGGATGCATTATATTCTCAGCAGGATAGTTGCTCATCTCAACCCTGTTCTGCATCAACATCTACAGGACCTATACCCTCGCATAATATTCCAATGTTGGATCAATTTCTCCCATGCATGAAGAACTACATTTTAAATGTAACTGATGTTAAAGTAGATGGCAACTGCAGTTATCGTGTTATTGCGGCCTCACTTGGTTATACTGAAGATGCATGGGCTGTGGTGCGTAATCATTTGCTCAAAAAACTTGCACAATGGTCTGATGAGTATATTGCCTTGTTTGGTGGCTTACAAAGATTCAAACAGTTAAAGAGGTCACTCTTAGTGGATGAGTTGTCAAAGGTAGATGCTTTATTATTGGTTAACTGTATGAATTCACCTTGTTTGGTGGGTTATCCTACTAATCCCTTTTTTTTATTGCTTAACTGTATGAATTCACCTTGTTTGTGTTGGCAGGCAACAATTGATAAATGAATGGATATTACTGAAATGAGTTACGTCATTGCCTTACGGTATAACCTTGTACTTGTTTGTCTTTCTCTCCAACAAAGCATGACGTTTTTCCCTCTTAGAAGTCAATCGTCTAGAGATGTTGGTGCACATAGGGTAATTTGTATTGGTCATGTCTATGGAAATCATTTTGTTCAGGTATTACTCATCATTTTATTTGTTTTGAATGACTATAAAGATTACGATTAACAATAACAGTTTGAATCATGATCTTGTTTAGGTATCATTACAAGACGGATGTCCTATGCCACCAACTGCTTTATTGTGGTCAAGAAATTGTTATTCGCAGGCAAAAGAATGGTCCGCTAATTATATTTCTCGAATGCAACAGTATGCCAGTTTGATGACAATACCACCTCATTATGTAGATTTGGGGTGTTAAAGAAACAAAGAAAATGGAATTATGTATTTAAATACTGATGAACAATGTTTATTTATAACTATGAAATGAAATGTTTCAACAACATAATCATGTTAACACATATGTTTATATAGTGCCGTACAAATAATGTAAAAACTCAATGTCGCCGCGGTCCATTCCTAGGATGTCTAGACCGCACATACACTCTCTGATCATCACATACACTGCGTGCTAATGTGATACATTGCTCCACAATGTCATATGCATCAGTGCCATCAGTAACCATGCGAAGATCTATCAACCGTCGCAACCTCTCTGCAATGGTCTGGCACACGCCCTGCAAAAAGTTTGAAAAAACTGTATAAGAGGTAACAAGGCCATAAAATACTAAAATAAAGTTTTAATTTCATTTACTACTGCATGTCGAGGCATGTCAGGCTCATCATGTTCAGGCTCAACCATGGGCTCTGCCATACTAGCTGGTGGATCAGGTGCGGGATCTGGCACGGCAGGAGGAGCTCTGAGTTCCCCAGGTTGTGGTGGGGTCATGAAAAGGTGCGATATCTGGTAGAACCAATCCAGATATGCAACATCACACTGCCCAGGGTAACTGGAAGGGGCTCCGCTGACTGTCAAGTGTTGTGAAAAATGAAGCCAGCTCTCATCGATCTCTTCATTTGATGGGGTGGGCAAGCTCAGAAGAGACGGAATACTCTGAATGAAGCCAAACTGTTTGCGTACCCTCTCTGGATGGTACCTGACGCAATATGGACCCCAGCGGATATGGCATGAGTAAAGATTGATAACTTCAAAGGCACGGGCCGCACGGTGATCAGTGTATGGAGTCCAACACACAGCGTCGGTCATCAACCTATCTAGTCGCCTATGATAGGTACTGACAGGTAACGCCTTCCCCGGCTTCCAGCGGTAGGCCCGTGGCTGGCTCTCTACATAGTCCTCATCTGCAATCATGTTGGCAACTGCAGGAAAGTGCTCGTATACCCAACACTACAGTCAACAAACAAGCAAACACAAATAAGCAGTTGAAATTCAACCAAAACATTAAATAAATAACAAATATTAACTTAGATTATAAAAAATATCTGAAGCAGACTAATATAACAGCAAGATGTTTACCGTGATGCTGACACGCATAAATCAAGTTATCGTACATGTGTTGGAGTGCAGCCGCACCCCAACTGAACCCGTCAGATTAGTGGAAATCACGAAATGCCTCCAAGAATACCACACCGATATGTGTGGCACTCTTGTTAGCGAAAATCGTGTAACCAACCAAATGGAGCAAATAAGCTCTGGCTGCCACCATCCACTGCATCTGGTCACACCTCTCAGCATACAAATCCCGCAACCATGACAGACGAACATAAGCTCCATGACACTGTTTCGTCTCTGCGGCAGCCTGATCGGGGGTAACCTCAAGCAACTCCACAAGTAATGCAATCGCCTCATCAACATCCAAAACCTCGTACGTTTGCAACGCACCCATGACTGGTAGATGAAATAGAGATGCGACGTCGTACAGTGTGATCGTCATCTCTCTGATCGGCAAATGGAAACTGCTAGTCTCCTTATGCCACCTCTCCACAAATGTCGAGATTAAACCCCGGTCACCTGTATCCAGCGAACAGGTGATCAGTGGGCTTAATCTTGTACCTGCGACCAAGCCTTCAATCTCAGGCGTAGGCCTGCCAAATTTATGAACCTTTCTCCCATGAGATGCCAACTTCAGCTCGAGCCGTTCCTGTATTAGTGGTTAGTTACATAGCCACATCCTAACGCCAAAATAATTCTTAAATTGAACTATATTTAAATACAATCGTACCTCTCCCCTCCAAATCCTAGCTGCAACATGTTCAGCGTAATGAGTCAACACTGAAGTGTCATAGGGCCCACCAGGAAATCCCTCAACATCAGTGGCATCAATGCTTCCCTCGACCTCAGCCTGAACAGGTGCAACAACGTCAACATCGTCAGCGGCTACCTCAGCAGGCACGTCCTCAACAACACCAGTCATCCCGCGTTGTCTCCGTGTTGATGCTGTAGGCCTTCGTCGTACAGGGGGTTCTTCTTCAGAGGCATCTCTTGCCAAAACTTCGTCGTACTGGCACCAAATGATCTCATGCAATGAATGAAAATCATGAAGGACCAATTTGGTGTCTACTAATCTTCAAAGAAATTAGTTTTCATATTGAGAAAAAAAAGTAGCCACACCTTAAATTTTGGAGGAGAATCCATCCAAGAACATTGCCATCATTGGGAGAGATTCTTACAATGCATTCTTACAATGTAGTCAGTCTACACAAATAAATATCAACCTCAAACAAAATCCAGCCTAACAGAGAACCTTGGGACATAGTCATCATGCATACATAGCTAAAATTAGAATTTTTGGGAAGAGAGATATATTTTCTCCAACTAAAATCATAATTGATCACACAAAGACATACCATAAAAACATTTGCCCAAACTTCACCATTTATGTATTCCAATTCATTGAGATTGTGTACTTGATGACCCTTATAGTAGACAACTTGTTTTGATAAAGCTACAGAAAAGAGAGCAGTGTTAAGTTCCATCAAAATTCAAAGCAAGCACAAAGTATTGTCATTTGAAAGCTGGACACAAAATGGTTTACGAATGGGGTTTTGCACATAAATGGTGAAAGGAAAGGAATAGAATTTCATTGGATAGACAAACCTTTAAATGTTTGAGGATCAATTTGATACAATGTTGAACTACCATCACTTCCAAACAAGACTTTTCCATCCGTTGCCAGACCCCAACCATCTTTCATATCATGATTAAATGTCCCTATCTACAGAAATTGCAAAATAAGCTGTTAGAGATCTAGCTAGCCATGTTAACAGGCACTTTGGGGGCATTCACCCCACATCACTGTTAGCATCTCAGGAATGATAATGAAACACAACAAAAACAAGATTGATATCAGTAAAACCATTCCATGTAAACAACACCATGGGGACCAACTCTAGGACGACACACTGCTTTGATTACACCCAACCAGCTTGTATAAACATTCAATTTTTTTAATGACGCCAACCTACAAAGTTATAACATACGTTCTGCACCTCAAATGATTTTTAATCAGATAAAGTCTGCTGAAATAACTTATATTGTCATGTAATCCAACTTTTAACTTCTAGCATCGATGTTTAAAGCAACAAACCTTTCTTAAATTTTTCGGGTTGTATACGAAACCAGCTTTCTGCAACCAAGTTACTTGGAACAGCCTACAAAAGGTGGAATGGATAAATGTATTAGACTAAATCCAAACATCAAATGTCAGGGTGAAAATAACTCAATCAATAATGTCTCAATCACAAGTGTTTGGACTAAAAAAGATAACATTATATAAGGATGGAATTAAATTAAACATCCCCTACAACATCCAGAAGAAATGGCAAAAAATGCTACACTGCAGAAATGAGAAAACTAGGTAGTTACTTGTTGAGCTTTCATGTCTAACTCAAAATACATGGTGTTTTAGAAGTATTACTAATTACTTTCAAAATCAATAGAAACAAAACGATAGAAAGTCACTTGTTCAGTAATTCATTTATTATCACAAAAAAACACCCTGAAAACTCAGTACAGCCACATTCTCTTCTACTCCTGCAGGGACCCACCACGAATGAGAATGTCGTCAGCAATGATATTTAGAAGCAAGCAATATGAAACTGTATTTTTCAGCCCTGAATTTCAACACAATTTAATCCGGCTCCAAAAAAGTCTCAATTCTCAAGTGGTCTAAAGAAATTGTACGGTCCTTTGGCAATATGACCTATGAAGCACGGACTCTGACACAGACATGCACACTTCGACATGACTAATCTCTAAAATCTAGGACACCAGGACACCACATACACACACAAACATAGAGACTCTAATGAAACAAAATGAGTAACATATAACAAAATATCTAAATTGATGGTATATTCATCTTTTTAAACCAATCTTCTATGTTTTTTCAAGTGTATGAGTTGTGTAAAGGTGACAGCTTAAGTATTCAAGCTAACAAAAATAATTTTTAAATTAGACACCTAATAAGAAATGTCAAACAAATTTCGGGGTGTGCCGGTGTCAGAAACATATCCGACACGGCGAACAAAAGAGGTGTTCGTGCTTCATAGAACATGACCATCATTTTAGTGATCTACATAAGAAAATTAAAAATATAAAATAAAATGCAACATAATTTGCGTCACACCTATTATTGAGGAGAGTTAAACCTTCCCCAAATAATGAACTATCCATCTTCTGCACATTCTCAACCTGCATGCAGCACAAATAACAAATATATAAAATTTACAATAGTTTACAATACTATACAAAACATAATCAACATGCTACATTGATATGAACAATAACATATATATTTATAATATAGAGTAATTGGAGATCCAAATAAACTAAGTACTACAACATGTTCTTGGAAGAGTTCAAGAAACAGGTCTATATGTACCTTCCCAGGATGAAGAGCAACTTTACAGACAGATGACTATAACAACAAATAATTAAAAGGTTAAATCCAATATTTCATATTAAAACAATATTAGTTTCATCTCTAGGAAAAAAAAATATTAGAATGCAATCAGAAAATAAATCGTGATTTATAAAAAATTTACAATATATAAAACTGGAAAGTTGAAAACACTTTGGTCTTACCCATTAGATGACAATTGTATTGTACTAGATGGTACCCAAATTCTGGTATGAATAACCTCAGAAATAATTGTATTCAAATGGTAACTGGAGCAATGCTCCTTATAGCAGAATGACCAACAAAATTAAAACAGCACTACCGGTATGGCAAGGCACGCACACTCCAGTAGTGGAAATACAGAAATGACAACCTATGCAAGAAAAACTCCTCCCTAAGCCTGCCTAAGGATACCCTATTTCCTGCAACTTCTCTCTCCTCTTTTCTTTTTTGTCCCCCCTTCTCCCACTCTCCTACGCACTCCTTAATGCATGACCGAATCTTCTATTCCACTAACGACCCAATCCACCTCCCCATTCACCAATTGCCAACTGTCCTTAATCATCATGCTCAAATTCTGTTGTCCTATACGAAACTTTTGTTCTATATTGGACTGCAGTGGATAATTGGGTTGTTGCCCACTCTCCACTTCCTTACCTTTAACCGGGTCTTGGTTACCTCCCTTTGCCTTTCTATGGGAGTATACATTTTTATAAGGCCCAACAATACCCCCTCCAACAACATTGACCTTGTCCCCAAGGTCAAAAGTAGGAAACAACTCCTTGAAGTCTGACACATTTTCCCAGCTATTTTCACAATCAGGGAGATCCTTCCACTGCACTAAGATTTCTGTTTGTCCATTCAGCAGCCTTCTGGATGCTAAAATGGCTTGGGGAACAACTTGCAGCTCCAACGAATCAGTGAGGCACACTGGAAGATCCAAAACTGGCACATCAGGACTAACCGTCTGTTTGAGTTGGGACACATGAAAGACGGGATGCACCTTTGAATACACAGGCAACTCCAACTGATATGCTACTGCCCCAATCCTTTTGACAATGGCAAAAGGTCCATCAAAACGGAGCACTCAGTTTTTCATTCAACTTGTGAGCTAAAGACCTCAACTTGTATGGTTGCATTTTGAGATACACCTTATCACCAACCGCAAAAGTCACCTCCCTCCTCTTTTTATCAGCCTGCTCCTTCATTCTCCCCTGTGCCTTAGACAGATTTTGTTTCAAGTCACTCAAAATCACATTCCTCGTCGCCAACCACTGATCTACTGCTAAAACAAAAGCGGTTTCAGCCTCCAAACACATAAGGTCAGGAGGATCTCTACCATAAACAGCTTTAAACGGGGTCATTTGTGTGGAACGGTTGTAGGAGGTGTTAAACGAATACTCCGCCCATGGTATCCACTTGATCCAACACTTTGGATGAGCATTTGCAAAACAGCACAGATAAGTCTCCAAAGTCCTATTCACAACCTTCGTTTGTCCATCTGTAAATAGTTCGGACCAAAACTTGCTCATAAACACTCTATCCCTATAAGTCACAATGGTCTTAGGAAAACCATGTAAATGCACCACTTCTCTCACAAATTCCATTGCAACATCATAAGCTGAATATGGATGGCATAGATTAATAAAGTGAGCATACTTGGAAAGACGATCTACAACCACTAATATAGTATCTTTTCCCTTAGATTTAGGCAATCCCACTATAAAATCCATAGCTATATCCTCCCAAATGCGATCAGGAAGAGGCAATGGTTGTAATAACCCTGCAGGTGACATACCTTGATATTTTTGCTGTTGGCAAATGGCACATGCAGCCACAAAACATCGTACATCCTGTCGCAATCCTCTCCAATAAAAAACAGTGGTAATGCGTTTGTATGTCCTCAATTCTCCCAAATGTCCTCCACAAGGAGATGAGTGAAATTCTCTCAAGATAAGCTGAATCGAAGCTGAAGTCCATGGAATCACCAATTTATCCTTGTGCCACAAACAACCCTTCCAAACCACATATTTGGGATGAGTTTTAGGATCACGCATAATGTCCAACATAATTTGTTTAGTACTTGGATCTTGCATTATCTCCTTTGCCAAAGCCTGCAAATCAGGACTAGAAACCACTGTTAATTCCCTGTACTCCATGGTACAAGACAGAGCATCATCAGCTCTGTTTTCAATCCCTGGTTTATACTGTAGTTTGAAGTCATAACTCATGAGTTTAGTCACCCATCACCCGCTGTTCCAACAAATATTTAAGGCTCCGTTGATTAGTGCAGATGATAAAGTGTCGTCCCAACAAGTAGTGGTGCCACTTTTGGATTGCAAATACAACATCAACAACACCTTTAACCCAAGTTAATTGGGGTAGGTGGTAGATGAACCTAATGATAAATCGTAAATAAGACAGAAAGAGAAAGGGAGAGAAAAAAAAAGTGAAAATAAGACAAAAGAGAGAAAAAAGGGTGAAAGGAAGAAGGGAGAAAAGAAGAGGAAAAGAACTAAAACAAGGGAATGACTAGAACATAGAACTACTAATGAGTTTAACTCTCCACCAAACTTATAGTTTTTCTCCACTCCATCCTAAGACATACCGTCTGTCAATCTATATCCTACTTCATTAGGTCTTGTTTAACTACCCCAGGTAAGTTTTGGTCGACCTCTACCTCTCTTTGTGTCGAGCTCTTGGTAACAAACTCTCGTTCTTACGGGAACATCCAGTGGTCGTCTCATAACGTGCCCAAACCACCTCAATCTATGCTCCCTCATCTTTTCACATATCGGTACCACTGATACCTTTTTTTGAATATCCTCATTTCTTATCTTATCCATCTTTGTATATCCACATATCACCTTAACATCCTCATTTCTGCTACCCCTATTTTATGCTCATGTTGCCTATGTACTGGTCAGCATTCCGCTCCATATAGCATTGCCGATCTTACAACTGTTCTATAAAATTTTCCTTTCAGCTTAAGGAAAATTTGGCGGTCACACAAAAATCCCGATGCACTCCGCCATTTCATCTGTGCTGCTCTAATTTTATGATTTACATCTTCATCATTCTCACCAGCTTTTTGCAACATTAATCCCAAGTATCTAAAAAATCTTTCTTGGGTACCTCTTGACCAAGTAGATGCACCGTGTCTTGATCACCATCTCTTACTCTCGAAAACTCACACCTCATACTCCGTCTTGCTCTTGCTTATCGTGAATCCTTTAGACTCCAAAGTGTTTCTCCACAATTCCAATTTCATATTAACACCATCTTTGATCTCATCAATAAGCACGATATCATCTGCAAAAAGCATACGCCACAGCACTTCCTCTTGAATATCTTTCGTTAGTTCATCCATCACTAAGGCAAAGAGATAAGGATTAAGAGCTGAACCTTGGTGAACACCTACCGTGATTGGAAAATACATTGATGTTCCATTACAAGATTTCACACATATGGTAGTCTCATCATACATATCCTTGATTGCATTAACATACTTTAATGCTACCTTTTTCTTCTCAAGAGTCCACCATAAGACTTCTCTTGGGACTCTATCATATGTTTTCTCAAGATCTATGAACACCATATGTAAGTCTTTCTTCTTTTCCCTATACCTTTCTATTAATTGTCTCATCAAGAAGATAGCTTCCACAGTACATCTTCCTGGCATAAATCCAAATTGATTTACAAAAACCTTGGTCTCCCCCTTAGGCGATGTTCGATAACTCCCTCCCACAACTTCATAGTATGGCTCATGAGCTTGTTGCTTCTATAGTTTGAACAATTTTGGATATCTCCCTTGTTTTTGTAAATAGGTACAAGTATATTTTTCCTCTAAGCATCAGACATTTTATTTGTTTGAAGAATCGTATTAAAAAGATCGATCAACCATTTTTATTGCCTCATCTCCCAAGCCTCTCCACACTTCAATAGGGACATCAGGTCCCAAAGCTTTCTTACTCTTCATCCTCTTTAAAGCCTCCTTAACTTCGTGTGTATTAATTATGCGCACAAATCTTTTATTCAGATCATCAAAAACATTCTCCAAATCCACCTCACTCTTGTCGCCATTCCCATTAAAAAGTTTGTTAAAGTAGTTTAGTCATCTTTCACTTACATCTTCATCTCTTTCCAAAAGTTTTGTATTTTCATCCTTGATACATCTAACTTGGGTGAGGCCTTTACT
Organism: Glycine tomentella; assembly: GCA_007407185.1. Lineage (NCBI taxonomy): Eukaryota > Viridiplantae > Streptophyta > Magnoliopsida > Fabales > Fabaceae > Glycine > Glycine tomentella. The sequence continues at coordinate 90,776 of PYAF01006011.1, read as the reverse complement.
CTTCTTGTCCCTCATTTTTGCAAGTTTGTAAATACCTTTCTCCCCATCCTTGCTCCCAAAATTTTTATACAAATCTTCAAAAACTTTGCCTTTAGCTTCCCTCACTGCTTTCTTTGCATTGTTCCTCGCTACTCTAAACTTTTGCAAATTCTCATCATTGGAACACTTATGCAAAGATCTAAAGCATTCTTTCTTCTGTTTAATAGTCTCTTGCACCTCTCTATTCCACCACCATGTTTCCTTTGTAAGAACTTTGTTTCCTTTACTTTCACCTAGCATCCTTTTTCCCATATTTTGAACACACCTTGTCATCTTATTCCATATTTCGTTAGCTTCTCCAATAAACTCCCATGGTCCTTCATGTAACATGTTTTCCTTAAACTCTATATGTTTCTCCTCCTTTAACTTCCACCATCTTATCCATGGGTTTCAGCCTTCTTTCTCAAATTAAGAACTTTGTTGACCCTAACCTCTAGAACTACCAACTTATGTTGTGTCGCGCAGTGTTGTCAAAATCGCGAGGAGGATCGTAAACTCGTACGATCCCGCGATTTTCAGAGGGGTAATCGAGCAAACGCGGAGGGAGGATCGCTCCCGGATCGCGCGTTTGAACGCGAATCGGACGGATCATCGATCCGTGTCGATCCCAGTCGGGGGAAAAAAAAGCAGAAGCTCGCGGGTCAGGTTCGTGACCCGAATTGACGCACCTCTGCTGAGCTCCGGTCTGCGCCTTCATGAGTCGTGACGGCTGCTGAGCTGCTCTTCGCCGCTGCTCGTCTCCTCTGCGCCTTCGTCTCTTCGCCGCTGCTCGTGACCTGCTGTTGTTCGCCGCTGCTCTTCATTTCCTTCTCCGGTGGTGCGTGACTGCGTGTGCTTTTCTGCTTTTGTTTCCTTCAATCTTCAGCGTTTTTTTTTTCCATGTTATCAATTTGTTCATTGCTGCGTCTGCTCTGCGCCCTTCTTATTGTTTTCTAATTTCTTTTTAAATATAAATAATTATAATATACTAAATTACTAATGATTAAAAATTAAGCTTTTTTTAAAAATATAAGCATAATAATACCACATATATGTCATTATGTAATGCTGGGCACTAAGCGATTTTTGACAATGGTGGGAGTCAATTATTATATGATTTTTGACACTGGGCTTCCTGTACCCCCTTTTTCGCTTTTTACACTCCTCTTGCTCTTTTTTTTTCCTAATATGGGCCAGATACACAGTGTTACTTTCTGCACCCCTTTAATTGTTTTATGAAGTTTCTATTTTACATATATACATAACTCTTACGATCCGAGTTACGATCCTCGAGTTCCGATCTTTTACCCCCTTCCAATCCTCTTCCGATCCTCGAGTTTGACAACATTGGTGTCGCCACACATTCTCCAGGGTAGACCTTGCAGTCAACACACGAATTTCTATCTTCCATTTAATCATAAAGAAATCAATTTGACTACAATTTTGGCCACTATGATACGTGATAAGATGAGACTCCCTTTTTCCGAAAAAAGTGTTTGCTAGCATCAAATCATAGGCTAATGCAATGTTCAAAACATCTTCTCCAGCCTCATTTCTCGTCCCATAGCCAAAACCACCAAGAATTCTATCAAAACCTCCACTATTTTTACCAACATGCCCATTTAGATCTCTTCCTAAGAAAATCTTCTCTCATGAGATTCCTATCAGGACCTCCTCTAAGTCTTCCTAAAATTGGTTCTTTTCATTTGATAATAGTCCAACTTGAGGTGCATACACACTAAGGATATTTAAAATTAGATCCCCACTACAAGCTTAATCATCATAATCTTGTCGCCTTTCCTTTTCAATGACTTTATCTCTGAAACTTCTATCGACCATAATTCCAACCCCATTGCGACTCTTGGTTGTACCTGTATACCACAACTTGAAATCAGTGCCCTCCACTTCCTTGGCCTTTTCTCCAACCCACTTAGTTTCTTGGAAGCAAACAGTATTCACTTTCCTTCTAGCAAAAACATCTGCTAACTCCCTCAGTTTACCCGTTAATGTTCCTATGTTCCAACTTCCCAATTTCATCCTAAACCTCTGGGCGATGTTTGTCCGCCACACTCGCTCATCTGCGTGTTGGGACCCTTGCCTTCTTGTTACCAAATCCGGGTGAAGACCTGGCGCCTTGCCTTTCGGCATAGACCCTAGCTCACTTATCACTACATCCCGGGATTGATGTAGCGCCTTGTCTTGTGGCAAGGACCCTAGCTCATTTTTTGATACACCCAGGGCCCGATGTAACGCGTCGCTATGAAGGGAACACCCTAACAAAATATCATAAGGGTTCATCACATAAAAAATAGCTGATTTTTTACAACTAGTTCGCAACCCCCTGACGCCAGCTCTCCTTCTTTATTCTAGCTTGGGACATGCCATGGATTGCAAATACGATAGCCTTTAATTCGCGTTCATATACAGAACCAAAACGAGCAGTATTGGAGAAAGCATGACTCAAAAACGCAATTGGTCTTCCCTTCTGCATTAGTACCGCCCCCACACCCACTCCTGATGCATCTATTTCCACTATAAACACCTCTTCAAAGTCTGGAAGAGCTAGTTCAGGTACGGCTGCCATATGATTTTTTAGCGTCTCAAAGGCCTCTTGAGCTTGCTCATTCCATAAGAACCCGTCTTTTTTAAGGAGATTAGTCAAGGGTTTAGCAATATGTCCATACTTACACACAAAACGACGATAATACCCCGTGAGTCCTAAGAAACCCCTCAACCCTTTAAGATTTTTGGTAATAGGCCACTGCTGAATGGCTGCCACCTTGCTAGGATAAGCCCACACTCCACTACCTGATATTACATGCCCCAAGACAAAACTGCATTTTTTGAGATTACTGATGTTATCTCAACACTTCCAGAACCTGCTACAAATGAGACATATGTAAATCATCACTGGTGCTATAAACCAATATCTCTTCAAAGAAGACCAAGGCAAATAGGCGCAGAAAGGGCTTAAATATCTCATTTATGATGGACTGAAAAGTGGAAGGCACGTTCCTCAACTCAAACGGCATTACTAAGTATTCATAGTGTCCCTCGTGTGTGCGGAATGCCGTTTTTTCAACATCATTCGATCTCATGCGAATCTTGTTATAGCCTGACTTCAAATCCAATTTAGAAAATGCCACTGCCCCCTCCAACTCATCCAATAGTTCATCAATTACCGGAATTGGAAACTTGTTCGGTAATGTTACAGAATTCAACGCCTTAAAATCCACACAAAACCTCCAACTTCTATCTTTTTTTTTGACCAAAATTAAGGGGCTGGAGACTAGTGCTTGGCCGGATCATGCCCACTTCCAACAGTTCCCGAACAAATTTTTCAATCTCCTCCTTCTGATAATGCGGATAGCGGTAAGGACGAATATTGGGGATCTCTGCCCCATCCTTCAAAATAATTTGATGATCACTGCTCCTCTTTGGCGGCAATGATAACACAGGTTGAAAAACATCATGAAAGTCCTCCACCATTTTCCTCACAGCCACAGTTTGTTCCTCTACTACTGTTTTCTCCTCTATAATTCCTAATTCTAGATAGAATCTGCCTTCCTCATTACACCAAGTTTTCCCCAGATTTTTATACAAAATTTGCCTCTTAGCTAGACTAGGATCACCTTTGATTTCCACCATTCGACCTTCCCATGGAACTCGGAGCACATACTCCTTGAAATTAGCTCTAATCTCACCTAGACTCGCCAGTCATGTGTACCCCAGCACCACATCCAGACATCCCAAATTAAATGCAAAGAAATCTTGCGTCACCGACATTGAAGGTAGCTGCAATTTAATATTGCGACAAAACCCCTCATTCTTGCATCGGTGTCCGTCCCCCATCTCCACCATAAAATTCTGTATCTGATCAATGGGCAATTCCAGCTCCTCGGCCACCCTCCTTCCCACAAAATTATGCGAAGCTCCCGTGTCAATCAACACTAACACTCGTCTCCCATTAATGGTTCCCAACAGTTTAAGAGACTTACTCTAGGTAATTCCTGCCAAACTTTGGAGACTCAATTGAAGAATTTCAGCAGTCACTTCGTTTCCATCTTCTACTACTTTGTCTCTGTCGTCGTTGTCCTCTTCTCCCATACCCAAGAATATCACACACAGACTCGGGTCTAGGCACATGTGATCCGGCGAGTACGGTCCACCACATCGGAAGCATAAATTTAGCCTCCAATGGTCATCTATCTCCTCTTGCAACAACCTCCGGAAACGATTTCCCCTATAATCTCTTCCCCGAACCTGCACTGCGTTTGCATTTTACCCAATCTGATGCTCACTGTTTTGGGCTTCCTTTGTTCCCCCTTGCCTAACATTTCCCCTTATCAATCCAGTCTCAATATTGTTGTTATTTTAATTGAGCCTATTAACAACTTGGCCCATTCCTTTATTTCCAAAGCAGTTCTAGAATTCAAAGTTCCTCCTGGGCCTGGTCCACTCCATATTCCTCCTGAACGGTGCACAGCTTCCTTTTCTTCTGCCCTTTGAGCCAAACACATCATTTCATCCACCTCAGTATTCAGAGTCATCCGTACCTCTGCCCTGATCTCCACACGTAAACCATTCAAGAACGCCGCCTGCATCATCATATCATCAGCATGTTGCAGGGGTGCAGACAAGGTCTCAAACTAAGCCCGGTACTCTGCCACTGTCCCTGTTTGCCTCAAGCTCATCAAAGCCTCATATGGATTGCCTGACGAGGATATGCGAAATCTCTGTAAAAGAGCTGACCTCACAGACTCCAATGTCACTGGCATATGGCGTGGTTCCCACCATTGGAACCAACTGAGGGCTTGTCCCTCAAAATAGATGGAAGCAGACTCCACCTTCTCTTCCACGGGTGTGTGATATACTTGAAAATAGCGCTCAAAGCGAAATATCCATCCATAGGGATCCTCCTCGGAAAAGAATGGTACCTCCAATTGACGGTGGCGCACCTCGTCCCACCCAGTGACCTCCGCACGAGGTCCTCCTTCAGTGCGACTCCCCTCCTCATTCCCAACAACCAAATGTCCATCCCGTGATGTTTGGATTTCCTGCAACCTCTGGTCCAAACGCTCCATCACTTCTCACATGGACTCATACACGGACTCCCGTATCATTCCTATTGACCCATCTAAGGTTCCAAACCGAGCTTCCATTCTAGCCTCCAAATCATTAATTCTAGCCTCCATTCTGGTTACAACTATAAGCTTCCAAGGATCTGGAGCTCTGATACCAAAATGATGGTACCCAAATTCTGTTATGAATAACCTCAGAAATAATTGTATTCAAATGGTAACTGGAGCAATGCTCCTTACAGCACAATGACCAACAAAATTAAAACAACACTACCGGTATGGCAAGGCACGCACCAAGGTTGTCGAATCGCAATTCATATCGTGAATCGTTCGGCTGTTTTTTCGTATCGTGAATCGTATCGAATCGTAAGATTCAAAAACAAATTGAAAATAACTTAAAAATATAAAATACTATATAAATCCAAATTAAAAAAAATCCAAATACCAAAATATATAAGTAACCAAATCTAAAACCAATTATTCTCATATTAATTAAATTTCAAGACTAATATTATCACTACTATCACTATCAGCATCTAGTATTGCAATATCTAGTCCTTCATCCTCTTCGTTAGTAGAGTCATTTGACTCATCTCCCATATCTTGTTCAACAATTTGAGATCCTTTTCTGTTATCAATCTTATTGACATTATCTTGTATGAAGATGCCTTTGCCTTTATCATTCCTGTCAACTTGAAGATTTCGAGGACCTAAAAATATACATAATGTAAATAAATATATTATATAAAGTATTTGATTAGAAAAAAAATATTATATATGCAAATATACCTCTCTTTCTCTTTTTGCTTTGGTCTCCTTCATCAACATCGAAACACTCATGAACATCCATCCAAGATTCCTTACCATTAGGTAAGGCTCCTCTTGCTCAGTAATCCATTCCTCGTCAGAATCTAAATCTGATAAGCAGATAGGATCATATGTGTCTTCTTTTTCCTCCCTTTGTTTTTGCCTAGTTTCAAGTTGAAGGTTGTATTTAACAAACACAAGAGCATTCAACCTTTGTTGCTCTAAACGGTTTCTTCTCTTAGAGTGAATTTGATCAAACACACTCCAATTTCTCTCGCACCCTGTAGCACTGCAAGTGAAGCTTAGGATACGAATAACTATTGTTTGCAACTCTTTGCAGTCATCTCCAAAACTATTCCACCATAAAGCTAGCAAAACAAATAATAATTGATAAATAAATATTTGGTTGATGACTTAATTATTAATTTTTAAAAAAATCAAAACATCAATTTAATCAATAAACAAAATTAAATGATTACCAGGTTGCTTCCTAGCTCTAGTTGCAATTGCTAAACTATTTCCAAAGAGTCCTTCAACCCTATCAAATTTCTCAATTTGAGAATCAACTGTGATCCTTGTTTCAATATCAGGACACATCTTCTCCAATGTCTTCCATAAGCCAATTTTAACCTCACGATCTGGGTTAAACTTTGAGTCATAGTGGAACCTATATAATTATTATAAATTTAGAATGAGGCTTAATAATAAATCAAATATCAAATATAAGTAATTTTATAAAAAATAAATTTTATAAAAAAAAATACTTTCTTTGGATTAAGAAAATATGTTGCTGCATGAAGAGGCCTATGAAGTTGTAAATCCCAACGCTTGTCAATGATTTCCCATACATCCTTATATCTCTTTTCCTCATGATTAAAACTCTTTGCTATTTCTTCCTTTGCTCTATCCATAGCCTCATAAATGTATCCCATTGCAGGTTTTGAATCACCATCTACAAGTCTGAGAACTTTCACAAGAGGAGAGACAATTTTCAAGCAATAAACTATTGATTTCCAAAACCTTTTATCAGCCAAAACAACATTTTCTGCAAATTTGGCTTCCAGCCTAGAAGAATAAGCACTATTAACCCATTTTTCAGATGTAAACATAGATCGAAGTGCAGTCTTGTGTTTCAAAATTGACTGCATTGTCAAATATGATGTAGCAAACCTTGTTATTGTTGGCCTAGCTAACTCTCTACCTTTGGAAAAGGTTCTATATAAATTCAACACCCATGTGTGCCTATAAATGAAAGTTGTAATTTTCTTTGCTTTCCAAATGGTATTATTAGAACACTGTAATGCCACCAATGTCTTCTAAAATCAAATCAAGACAATGGGCTGCACAGGGTGACCAGAAGAGTTGCTTTCTTTTATCCATCAACTTTTGTCCTGCAGATACAAGGGCTGAAGCACTATCTGTCACTACTTGAACGACATTCTCTTCTCCAATTTCCATCACCATCTCATCAAGTAATTCAAACATTTTTTCAGCATCTTTAATAAAACTGCTTGTATCAATAGATTTTATAAAAACAGTCC
>PYAF01006011.1:4493-83229 GCA_007407185.1 Glycine tomentella | reverse complement strand
GCTTTTATTTATCCAAACTAGCATGGACAAGATCAACTTCTTTCTTCAAATATGACACCCTCACTTCATGATAAGATGGTGGTTTTAAGCCTCTACCATATTCACTAATAGATTTCACCATATTAATAAATAATGGACTCATCACTAAATTAAATGGCAATGCATTGCCATATATGCATCTACAAATATCCCAAACCACCAAATCTCTATCCTTCACCATTGAATTTATAGTTTGTTGTTTCATAGAAGATGAGTCACCTCCACTTTTTCCTTTTATCGTAAAATTATCCATGCTTCCTTTTTTTTGTGAATCTTTATCATCAAAGCACTCTAGTTCATCATCCTTGCTTGCATCCTCTAATATTTTTTTTTAAATAGATCTCTTATGTCTTCCGACACTTGTTGGCATGGAGCAACTTCTTTGTGTGTTCCAGCAAGATGATGCTTCATTCTAAATGTTCCTCCCCACATTGTTTTTGGACAATAGTTACATTTAACATTTAACCTATTGTCAAGGGACTTACAATGATTCTAGGTTATATCCTTTTCTTTTTGAGATTTTTTCTTTGGAGCCATTTTTGTTGTTTTTGTGCTAGAGAAAAAAAATAATTAAATATACAATAAGCATATAACTTTGCAGTTTGCACTTTAATTTAATATAAAATAAAAATAATAGCTTAAACTAAATATAGTGGGAAAGTGGGACTGGGAACGATAATACAATATAGATAGTGAATATATTGAATATAGTTTAAAGTTTAAACATTAAAAATTTTAAAAAGCTTTTGATAAAGTGGGAAAGACGTACACTGCAACCCATAAAGCTTAATACAGGGAGTACTTTATTAGTTTATTTATAGAAATCCATTAATCAGCCCATGATAAATAGAATAAATTATAATAAGAGATGATCAGAGGAAAATAGGAAACAGGATACAAGGAGTACTTTATTTAGAGAAATCCATATGCCAGCAGAAAGACGAAACACGGAAGTACACTGCAAGCTTAAACTTTTATAATATTTTAATTTAAAATATAGCTTAAACGTACTTGGTCTCCTTCTTCTTCAAAGCTTCTCTCTCTTCAACTCTAGAGGCTTCGAACTGCTCGTCGCTTCTGGGTCGCTTCTGCGTGTAGCTTCTTCTCTGCAACTTCTCTCTCTGTGCGTCGATGCTTCTTCCCTCAGTTCTCTGCAACTTCTCTTTCTGTAAGTTGCTTCTTCTCTGCAACTTTTCTGTGCTTCTTCTCGATTTCTTTTTTGTTTCTTCTCTTTTCAGTTTTATCTTCCAACTCCGTGACTCTTTGGATTACGTTTTTCATCTTCCAACTCCGCAACTCTGCGACTGTTGGTTTTCTTTTTTTAAAATTTGAATCGGAAAGTTGAGAGCGGTTCACGATTCAGTTTTGAATCGTACGATTTCACGATTCAATGTTGCGATTCAACTTCAGAACGATTCAATGGTCCGGTTCGTATCGTTTTCGGCATGTATTGGATCGAATCGCACGATACAAATCGTGTATCGTGCGATACTAACAACACTGGCACGCACACTCTAGTAATGGAAATACAGAAATGACAACCTATGCAAGAAAAACTCCTCCCTAGGCCTGCCTAAGGATTCCCTATTTCCTGCAACGTCTCTCTCCTCTTTTCTTTTTTGTCGTCCCCCCTCTCCCACTCTCCTACGCACTCCTTAATGCATGTCCGAATCTTCTATTCCACTAATGACCCAATCCACCTCCCCATTCACCAATTGCCAGCTGTCCTTAATCATCATGCTCAAATTCTGTTGTCCTATACGAAACTGTTGTTCTATATTGGACTGCAGTGGCTAATTGGGTTGTTGCCCACTCTAGACTTCCTTACCTTTAACTGGGTTTTGGTTACCTCCCTTGGCCTTTCTACCGGAGTATACATTTTTATAAGGCCCAACAGTCTTATCCCAAACAGCTTACTCCAATGAAAACTCGCAGCAATACAGTGCAAGAAGAGATAGCCTCGGTTTATAATGTTAAACAGAACATTTTACACATAATGGGAGACCACTGTTAGGGAGGTGGTAGGGTGTTGAAGGTTTATTCCAGGAGGAAGAACAGTTGGGTAGGGTATTTTTATTATTATATAGGCCATTTATGTAATAAGTTAGGGTTAATGATTAGAGATATATATAGGGTGTCTAAAGGAGGGGGGGATTATTTAGAAAACTACATGACAGCTGGTCTTCTGAGCTAGGGAAGGGATCATTGGCTTGGAGAGGAATCTTCCTCTGTTCCTGTAGTCACCATTCATTCAATATTAATTTAATAAAAGAAGTTTTCAAGCCCATTCCATTCACTTCTACTACTATTATCTGAGTTCTAATTATGGGAACGCACGCAACAACCATGAAGAGGCCTGTGATTCAGTAGCAAGTCATTAGTGTTAATCCTGTTAAGAACAACAGTTCAGACAAAGGATTTGACCCAGGGGGAGCTATGGATTTCCAGATGGGTTTACATGAGCAAACACCCAGAGTAAAGAGTCCTAATTCTTTTATCAGAATCTGAAGAAAGGTGAGCAAACTAGAAAAGCCAAAGAGACTCTAGTTAACTAACCTCTCCAACATGCACAAGGGACAGTTAGATGTTCAATTTATAACAATATTATACATTCCCAATCAAATCCTATGATCATTAAAGGGTGTCCCAGTGCTCAAGTCTCTTATCATTTTAGGGTATGGGAAGGATCAGATGTGCAAAACCTTGTTCTAACAGCAAGAAGGTTATTGCTTCTGTGGAAACCCATGATCACCAGGTTACAAGGTACATAGCAGTGCATCAAGAATAACCCTCAAGTAAATTTTATAATTATTTTTGAACAAATTGAGGTACATGATGGCAGGTGACTGATGCTTTAAAATTCAAGAATACACAAAATCTATCATCCCACTACAACTGTGAATTAGAAAAATGGAAGGCAAAAAGCTAATAAAAATAATTTTAAAAAACAGAGAAAGAAAAAGTAAATGGAGGAAAAGATGAGTAATATTACCTTCCCATAAAGACCAGTTGACTCAAATAAGGTGTCATTTCTATCATAAACAAGGCCCTGAGATTACAATAAGAGACAGAGCCATTTTTCTTCTCCATGAGTGACAAATCAAAATACCCAAATCAGCATCTTGCATTTCATCATTAAGAAGCAGGGCACACTTTAATAATTTCACAAACTCTCTCTCTCTCTCTCTCTCTCTCTCTCCTTAGCATAAAGCTTAATATTCACAATTTCCAGGAAGACTATGTGCTACATATCATAGAGCAAGCATCCAAGAAAGTTCTTGGTTCTGCCCTCTAACACTGAATTTAATCTTGCTTATATATCATTTCTTATATTCGTTCTGTGCAAAAGCCAACAATTTCTGTCAAATTCAACTGGATATCCACTATACTTACAAGTAGGCAAGTAGGCCTTTAATTTCTAATAAAACTTACAATTTATTATTTCCCCTATCCTTGTGGTATTTTTCAAGAGGACTCGTATACAATTCAGTCCTAGTGTGTTGCTTTGGTCACCAAAAGTGGGCATCTATACAGATTAGTTTCATTAGAATTTAGTTAGAATACAAAGTGTAACTTTTACACTGTAATCCAATCATAGATTGTCATGCATAATAAAATTATGGAATTTCATAACAATTGCTTCAAAGTTATATCTAGCCTATAAAGTGACTACTAATTGATCAACAGTATAAACATAAAAAAAAAAAAAATACACAATCAGTATATCAAAATTAAATCTCTCGGGGACTAAAGCTACACAAACAAAAGTCAACACTTTCACGAATCAAACTGCACATTAACTCAAACAACGAAAAAAAAAAAAAAAAGGTTGACCTGGGTGAAGGCTTGAGGGTCGTGAGGGAAAACGTTGACGACAGTGATCGTCTGATAGGAAACCCCGCGTTGGAACGCACGCAACTTGTTCGACGAAAGGACCAAGAGAGCGATGACGGAGACAACGAGAAGAGCGGAGAGAACTACGGAGGCCTTGGCGTATGATCGAAGCTTGCGCCGCGGAGGGGCCACGGCGGCCATGGGAGGGTTCTGCGACTCACGAGGTCTCCGTTTCAGCGATTTGGTTCCCATGGAAGAAATGGTTCTTCATGGAAGAGAGAACGCGCGCGACAGAGAGAGATGGGGCACGATAACACGTATTGGTCGTGGCAGGTCAGCGATGGTGCTAACATGCGCCAGCAGGGTGCTTGTCTCTTTCTGGATTCGGGTTGATGAAGAACAAATGACAGTGACAGACTGACAGGTTACTAAGGTGAATCGGGTGACATTAGTGAGCATCTGTTACTGTTAGATTAGGACGGTGTCTAGCATAAGCTAGATAAACATGTTTCATATTTTACTAAACAAATATTAACCGTTTGATAGTTGGATTTTTATTTTATTTTACTTTTTATTTTCTTTTCTTTTTTTATTATTTACCAATTTGTCCCTTAACTTCCTCTCATGACTCTCTTACCTAGCTCCGGCGACAAATCAAACTTCGTGGGTAAGTGGTGGACGAGTGCAGTTGAACGAGCGCTTTCAATCTCCATACCAACTGCACCACCATCACTCCAAAGTGTCCAAGTTTGAATCTTTAAGGAAAACGAGCACATAGGTAAGTGTTACTTGTTAGAGAGAGAGAGAGAAAAAAAAAAAAAGAAATAGCATAGACAATCGGGAATGGAGAGGTATGGAGTGATAGATCTTCACCACGCCAACAGCGTCGACAATCACGTCGCCCTCGGGATTCTTGGTGGCGCAATCCATAAGCACCGGTGAGAGCCTTTGTTTTTTTATGCAAGACACAGATTCATTGGGTTTGGGTAAACGGGTCGTGGATGGCTTGGTTCTGGTGCTTCCCGCGAGGGAGTTCCGGTGAACAGGTTTCTCGTGTTTGTGGTCGTCGGTGTAGGTCACGATGAATGTGTTGGGTTCGGTGTTTGCGGAGGCCAAGGAACTGCAAGGAGCACATGGTGTGGAGCTGGCGGCGACAGTCTTCGAAGACAACGAGGATAGAAGCTAGAGAGGTGCTCTACGCCAGCAGCCTCCACGTTCCTCGTCGATGGTGTTGCTATGTTCTTGTACTCACTTGGTGTTGTCATCGACGGTGCAGCTGGGAGATGGTGGTGGACGGTGGTAGAGGTAGAAGAAGATCGAGGAGAAAGAAGAGAGGTAAAAGGCAAGGGCAAATAGGGGGAAGCAAGCAGTGGTAGAGAAAAAAATTGGGACCGTCTGATGAAAATTCAAATGAATCAAATGATTAAAAATCCTCACGCATGGTATGAGAAATGTTTTTCTCTCGTATCGTAGAGTCAGTCTTAGATTAGATCCCTCACGTTAGGTATATGACCTACATATGTCTTTTTCTTTTTCTCCAAACTAGTAATATTTAACTATCAAATGTTATATTTTATTGTACTTTTTAATAATTCCCCAGTACTATTGTTTTAATATAAAACCAGTCTTTTTTTAGGAGATATAAAATCCTCTATAATTTTGATTTCTATAATTTTAAATTGTTATTAAAATAATCAAAATTATTTATTTAGAAAAATATAGAAGTAAATATCCTAATTTAAAAAGTAAACTATTACTACTATTATTCAAATATTTTTCAAATAAAATTATTTGAATAATAATATAATTTTTAAAAACTTATATGGTTTATTTATATTTAAAATTATATAGTTTATTTATGATTTTAAGAACAATAACCGTATTAATAAAAATATAATTGTATAACTTAGGTAAAATTAAATTTTTATATTTTCATAATTTGTAAAAATAAATTTAAAGATTGTTTTTAAATATATATAATTTTAATTAAATAATATTTTTTATTTAAAGAAAATTAATATTATATCCATTTATTATCTGATTTGTTACCTGGTGTGTACCAATTCTAACCGTCCAAAAATTATTTCCGTTATTTTGTTGGGTCTGCGCCTGGTCGTCCTTGTGAGCGGGAGAGAGAGAAGGAACATTCTAGAGCGCAAAACCCAACCGTCTCCATGGAAAGTTCGCGATACCTTGCCGCGAAAACTCAAAACGTTCCAACGCCAAGCGTTTCATTCAAAAAGAGATAAAGAAAACAGAGTCCAGAGACAGGTAGAACAATCCAGAACCCGTTATATCCTTTTTGAGCTTCAATGGCGGACGCTGAAACCTTCGCTTTCCAGGCTGAGATCAACCAGCTTCTAAGTCTCATCATCAACACCTTCTACAGCAACAAGGAGATTTTCTTGCGTGAACTCATCAGCAACGCTTCTGATGTAAGCCTCTTTTGTTATCACTCACTCACTCTTCGTAGTCGCTGTTTTTTTCTTCTTTTTTTGTGATTCGAATGAAAATTCATCAGTTATATGGCACATAAAATCAATCACGGTGTTTTTAATGAATGTGGCATTGGTTGTACTATGTTGTTCGAACATTATTGTTTGGTCAGTTTAATTCTCGAACACTGAATTGATTTGATAGATGAAGTACATGATTAACAATAATTGAAGCTTTATTCTCACATGACTTAGAATAAAATATTTATTAAGTGATACTTGAGTTTGAGTTAGAGAAGAACACAAAAATAGTAACTTATTCTTAAAAGTTGTGCCTTTCAAGGATTAATGTAGTTTCTGCCATTAATCCTTGAAAGGCACAATTTTAAAAAATTCAACATGTTCTCCATTCTAACATGTTAAGTATTAACTAATGTACTATCTGCCATTTTCTCTTGAAATTACTGTACCAATATTCATTTAAATAATGCAATGTGTTCTTCATTTTAACGGTGTTTGGAGTTGTTTTTATTTGGCTAAATGTAGGCTTTGGATAAGATTCGATTCGAGAGCTTAACAGACAAGAGCAAGCTCGATGCTCAGCCAGAGCTCTTCATTCGTCTTGTGCCTGACAAGGATAACAAAACTCTTTCCATTATTGACAGCGGCATTGGAATGACCAAAGCAGGTAATTCTTCGTTACATTAATCAGCATAGCATGTGTTCGGAGTTTCGAAAATGTTGATTTGGAAGGAACATGTTTTATGTTATGTTTCTCTAACGGTATTGTGTTATTTGTAGATTTGGTGAACAACTTGGGTACCATTGCGAGGTCCGGGACCAAAGAGTTCATGGAGGCGTTGCAGGCCGGTGCTGATGTCAGCATGATAGGGCAGTTCGGTGTGGGGTTCTACTCTGCTTACCTTGTTGCAGAGAAGGTCATTGTTACCACCAAGCACAATGATGATGAACAGTACATTTGGGAGTCTCAGGCTGGTGGCTCTTTCACTGTTACTAGGGACACGGATGGCGAGCAACTCGGAAGGGGAACCAAGATCACCCTCTTCCTCAAGGAAGATCAGGTATAGTCTTGAATGGTAAACTCAAAACTCAATTTGTTGTTTTGTGGAACAATGGGTATTTTATGTTGTTTTGTTGAGAAATTTGAGTGTTTCTTTTCTTTTTTTGTCCACCCATGTTTTGTTGAAAACTGGGCTTTTAGTTCAAGTGGTTTATGTTATTATTTATTGGAATTTTGGTAACTTTTACTAGGCCCTATTACTTAATTGAAAAATTGATTTTTTTTTTATTGGCCCCATTTTGGTGACTTTGTTTTGCTGTTTTTTTTTTATAATAAAAAAATGATTATAGTATTTTGTTTTTTTTTTTTTACTTAAATTTGTTTTGCTGAAAAACCTGTTTTTCATTTGACCCATGTCCATGTTTATTTAGTTTTAAAAAAAAAACATTTAAGCTTTTTAACTTTTACTTTATGCATTTTGTTATTTTTGTGAGAATAGACTTTTTTTTTTTTTTTTTTTCTTCTCCTTTTCCAGTTTGTATTCTCACTGATTAATAATATTATGTCTTGGATTGTGAACAGTTGGAGTACTTAGAGGAGAGGAGAATCAAGGATCTTGTGAAGAAGCACTCTGAATTCATTAGTTATCCTATTTACCTTTGGACAGAGAAGACAACCGAGAAAGAGATTAGCGATGATGAAGATGATGAACCCAAGAAGGAGGAAGAAGGAGACATTGAGGATGTTGACGAGGAGAAGGAGAAGGATTCCAAGAAAAAGAAGAAGATCAAGGAGGTGTCTCATGAGTGGCAACTCGTCAACAAGCAGAAACCAATTTGGCTGCGAAAGCCAGAAGAGATCACCAAGGATGAATACGCTTCTTTCTACAAGAGCCTCACCAATGACTGGGAAGAACACTTGGCTGTGAAGCATTTCTCTGTGGAGGGCCAGCTTGAGTTCAAGGCTATCCTCTTTGTCCCGAAGAGGGCACCCTTTGATTTGTTTGACACCAGGAAGAAGATGAACAACATCAAGCTTTATGTCAGGAGGGTGTTCATCATGGACAATTGTGAGGAGCTCATTCCTGAGTACCTTGGATTTGTGAAAGGTGTTGTTGACTCCGATGACTTGCCCCTCAACATCTCTCGTGAGATGCTGCAACAGAACAAGATCCTGAAGGTGATCAGGAAGAATCTCGTGAAGAAATGCATCGAGATGTTCAATGAAATTGCGGAGAACAAGGAAGATTACA
Organism: Glycine tomentella; assembly: GCA_007407185.1. Taxonomy (NCBI): domain Eukaryota; kingdom Viridiplantae; phylum Streptophyta; class Magnoliopsida; order Fabales; family Fabaceae; genus Glycine; species Glycine tomentella. The sequence goes on along the minus strand of PYAF01006011.1, from coordinate 74,648 downwards.
ACAAGTTCTATGATGCTTTTTCGAAGAATTTGAAGTTGGGTATCCACGAGGATAGCCAGAACAGGTCCAAGTTGGCTGATTTGCTCAGATACCACTCGACAAAGAGCGGAGACGAAATGACAAGCTTGAAGGACTACGTTACACGGATGAAGGAGGGTCAGAAGGACATTTACTACATCACAGGAGAGAGCAAGAAGGCAGTAGAGAACTCTCCCTTCTTGGAGAGACTGAGGAAGAAGGGCTATGAAGTTCTTTTCATGGTGGATGCAATTGATGAGTATGCTGTTGGACAACTCAAGGAGTACGACGGCAAGAAATTGGTTTCAGCTACGAAGGAAGGGTTGAAGCTAGATGATGAGACTGAGGAAGAGAAAAAGAAGAAAGAGGAGAAGAAGAAGTCATTTGATGAACTCTGCAAGGTCATCAAGGACATTTTGGGAGACAAAGTGGAGAAGGTTGTTGTCTCTGACAGAATTGTTGATTCCCCTTGCTGTTTGGTGACTGGTGAATACGGATGGAGTGCAAACATGGAGAGGATCATGAAGGCACAGGCTCTGAGAGACAGCAGCATGAGTGGCTACATGTCTAGCAAGAAGACTATGGAGATCAACCCTGACAATGGTATCATGGAGGAGTTGAGGAAGAGGGCTGAAGCTGACAAGAATGACAAGTCTGTGAAGGATCTTGTGTTACTTCTCTTTGAGACTGCCCTTTTGACTTCAGGTTTCAGCCTTGATGATCCCAACACATTTGCTTCGAGGATCCACAGAATGTTGAAGCTGGGACTTAGCATTGATGAGGATGACAATGGCGGAGACGATGTTGATATGCCCCCATTGGAAGAGGACGGTGCTGAGGAGAGCAAGATGGAGGAAGTGGACTAAATGCCAAAGGTGGTTATTAATGAATTGTGGATCGTGAATTGTGGATCGCATCTGATTTAGTCTGTTAAATGGTGGTGGATGCATAAGTCTTGTAGTTTTTATCTTCCTTGTTTTGTTTTTTGAGATATATATAGGGTTTTTAACTTTGTGATGTGAAAATGTGTGTTGCATCTACCTATTTTGTCAGTGGTCGTTGTAAATATACATCACTGAGAGTATTTTCTATCTCTGATTTTGCCTCGTATACCTTTCCAAATTCAATATTCGACTGAGTAAAACAGAGAGTATAAAAAAGTAGAGTGGAGTTTTGCTCACTGCTGCAATTTTGAACCTAGTTCCAATACTGCAATTATGTAGATACTTGTAAGTAGTTAGCCAACGAACTACTGCTGAAGTAATACTAAAAAACTGAAAAAAAAAAAAAAAGAAAAAAAAACTTCAGAATCCAAGTAACAAACATAGTTTACAAGAATCAGGTTAAATCAGGTTAGAGACTTTAAGAGTTAACGGACTAGAATGGTGATGATCGGATTCAATAAACTCCTAAATGCTCGATTACCGCCAAGCTATGTAATTGTGTTTGAATAGAGGCAATTAAAAGATTTCGAGAAATTTGAAATACTACGAAATTTAATTCTTCAACTGAGTTCCACTTGGGAAAACTTCTCAATATATTTATTTCTTTATCAATATTCTTATCGATCATAAATTATCATTACAAATATGCTCGAGAGCTAGAGCTAATTTCACCGTTTTTTTTTATAAATCACCTGTTATTAAAACACAACTCTTGACTAAAAGAAAAAATGAAAAAAGTGTTCCAATCCCAGTTGTTCATCAAGGTTAGTAGCTTATGTTCTTAACTTGTTATGATTGATTCATTTCCATATCCAGTGCCCAAAACATTTAAGCTGGGTAAATTCAATAGCATTATACGGACTAGGAATATAATATTCTTGCTTCCAACTGTTAGATGTTTGCTGAATTTAATACACAAATTTAGGTACAGTACAGTACTGACCTACACAAAACTAGAATATAGTATTCTTGCTACCAAATAATTGATGTTTGGTGAATTTTAATACACAATTATTAGGTTCTGTACAGACCTACACAGAACTAGTAAGTAACTATAAAATCTCTCATTATTATTTTCTTTTTAATAAGTTGATTCATATGTACACGGTATCATAATAAATGATTTAAATTGATGATTTACATAGCTAAGATGACGAGCAACAGCAGTAAAATCCAGAGCAGAATAAAAATTAGCTGTTACTCGAGCGTCTTCAGTTTGTTGTTGCCTTGCCATGACCATCGGTATCTTTATCACATCATCGAAAATAATAGCACCGTGACTGCATCCAATTGGTGGAAAATGAAGCCATTTTCTGCCTCCATCCCATTAGCATTCTTCAACTGCTCATCGTGCATGGGTTTATCTATCCGCGTTGATAGTTATTATCTTTCTCAGGTTCAACCTCATATGATGAAAGCAGCTTTCTCTGCATGAGTTATGACGCATGTACATTAGTAAAGAGGATGACCTCATATATCAAGTTCCTTCTTTCCTCTAAAAGATTCAATTGGGATGTTTTTTCAGCTTATTAACTTTCCAAAAGCCATAATAGTCACAGATTTTTTAAACACCAATATACCATCTGAACATACATTTTGTGAAATGTGTCTGTTTTGTTTTAAACAGTAATGATAGCAAACAAATGCATCCATCAAACAAAAGAAGCATTGAAGTCAAAACCTTCAGATGTAATAGCAAATATAAGATTCAGTTGAAGTATGGTGGAAAAAAATGAGCCGAGTATTAGTTAAATGATGATTAATAATAGCCTCCGAGTTTGATGTTTCTTGATGGATCTCAGCTCAAGGACGAAATGAATAAAAATAATATAGGACATTGGTAGTAGGATGAGAAATGAAATGCTATAGACATGGCACTAGACAATGACATGCCATGTATTTTACACCATGACAACAAACATAAAATACATTGGATTAACACATAACTGCTATTGATAATTGTTTTTTTCCTCTCTGGCTGATGATAATTGTTTCTAAATTCTTTTTTGTTTCCTTTGCTGAGATGATAAAAGAAATCCACTAATAGGAGAGAAGAAAAAAAAAATATATAGGATAAAGGATAAGGTGCCTTGCAACAGAAGCAGCCATGAAAATCTTATCCAAATGATATGGGCAGTAAAAACCAAAACAAGATAACACTTTACCAAAATGAACTCTAATGGTTCTTATACGGGTAGGCAGTTACTCAGCATGTCATGCTTGATATTTATAGCAATCTAAAGGTCAGAGCATGAATACTTACATGATTCTCAAAATCTGGGCTAGTTAAATTGATGGACAGGTTTCTCATTAACAGTAGCACCTAAAAACAGCCAAGGGCATACATTTGTAAGTACTTTTGGACAAGCATAAAGTCATTTATACAATTGTAGTAGACACAACACAATAATAAGGCAGATTCAAATAAAGCTTTAATGTCAACTTAAGGAGTAGCCATCAATTGGCTGATGCATATTAAAAACCAATTTGCTACGAAGTACCTATAACAGAATCCAATCTAGCTGAAAAGAACAGCAAATATTGGAGTGAACGAATGGAGACATACCGTCTCAACATCTATACGGTCCATCTTTTTTAGTTTCTGCAGATGCTCAGATGCATTTGGGTCAAACATACTGCCAATGAAGCTGTACACCTGAGTAAAATCTGGAAGAACTGCACCAAGAAAAAGAACATTAAACTACTAATTAAAATATCAAGACAAGAATAAATATAAAAAATCTTTAATACATAAAAAAGGAAACTTGCATCACAAGAAAAAAAATGTTTTTTAATAAGGAATTCTGTAAGTGGGTCAAAGTGGGAGTTTGTAGAAAGCTACTCAAACAACTTTCAGGACATGATGAATATGAGATGAAATGAGTCACAAAAAGATACACTCGACCTTTTCATCCGTAAAGTTTTTAATGATGTCTTGGACACGGGATTCCATCAAATGTAAATAAATTGAAGGTACAAATTCAGAAAATATCAGCAATGTACAAAAATTTTCAGCATTATTTATAGAGTACAGTTGAATTCGAATAAAAGTTGTCAGCTTATAATTTGCAGCATGTCAGTTATATCAAAGTTCAAGTGAAAATTTTGGTGCATAAGACAATCATATCAACATCAATGTCCAAGATTGAAAATCACGTTACTTAACCCCACATAGTGTAGTTTTTTTTTTTAATATACAACTGGAGTAAACTACACACTGAGCACAAACTATATTCATAATAACACTCTGTAAACTTGCCATGCATGCATGTAACCATCAAAGAAAATCAACATGAACTATCAAGGAAAACCACTGAAACCTTGCCTCTCAATGGATGGATTTTATTCCCTTGACCATTAGATTCACCAACTGGCTGCACTTTAGGAGTGCTTTCACTGCTACTACAAGGATTATTCCGTTTTGTCACTGCAATAAACATATAATGTTGCAAACACAAGAAAGTAGTTAGTATCTTTTAATTTTTTGGTAACAAGTATCTTCAATAAACTATGTCTACTTTTCATTAACAAATTCCAGGATCAATATAAGTAAAATTTAAGGTAAAGAAATTGTAGCATTTAATACCAGGAGATAAATTGACAGTTTGCAAGCTGTTGTTTGACCAGGATGATGCCACAGTGTTCATAATAGGAGTTTTAAGCATTGGTGGGGCTTCATTCTTCGAGATGTATCCAGGTTCAAGCAAAGCAGATGAAGAATGAAAACGTCCAGATACTTGTGAGAGTACAGGAGCTGCCAAATATCAATTATAAAATATCAGATATAAATGCACTTATATTGACTTAAAATAAATGGAGAAAAATTATGACCACTTCTGGAAGCTTTTTGAGGATATGGATGTGCAGCTTTTCTTTTAGGCCTGGGTGGTGGAAGATGTTCACTTGTCCCACTCTTCTGAACTTTTAGAAAGTATTTCTGTGCATGACTACGTATCTACAAAGTCAGTAGAAATTATCATTAGTCCTTAAACTAGATTAAAGTGTGTTGGGGTGAGGAATTGAAGCATTCAATTTTTAAGTGGATTTAAAATTCCACATTAAAATGACTTATTTTCTTGTCAGAAGCAAAACCATTCCTTACTCTGTACCTAACAGAGTAACTATAAAATTTTAGTGCAGTCGGTTCTTATTAAAAACTTTTATGATGCTTTGCCCATGTTCTGCTCTAACATGCAGAAGCATTCTAAAGATTACAAAAATCATTCCTGGATCTGCATTTAACACCTAAGCTTTTAGTAACTGGTTGGTCACATTTTTTTCAGAGAAAAAAGTATGATATAAATGATTGTTACAAACATCTAATAACAATTTAATAATAAAGGATTAAAAATAAAATGGTGTATGTATTAATCAAGATCACAAAGTGACTGCAATAAGAGAGAAAGTGCCCATAGTATTATTATCTAAGCCTAACATTTATGGAACAATTTGTTTGACAAGAGCTCTACAATAAAGTAGCAGAAGCACAATGACATCACAATGCAACAGCTTGCATTGTATAGAATGAACATGAAACTCATGTTATATACCTCAAATTTTAAATTGAAGCACCTTGCCTAAAAAAACTAACAGTGGGCTAAAATGGGTATTATCCTATTAGGTCTATTTTTTCCTTATAAAAGATACAACCTTTTTATTAAATCGACCAGGGAATTAACAAATCATCCCTACTAGAGAAGCAGAGCACAATATGCCAGTGAGAAAGATATGGTGACTCAAGGAGAATGTAGTTGAATGACACTTCATTTCTTTTTGGGGAGTGGGGGCATAAGACCTATCTTTTGGCATTTCATTTCCAGCAAGATATAGTTCCACTGGCAAAATTTGAAAACTACATAACCAGTTAACTGATGAACCACATTCAGACATCATGGATTTTCTCCTACCAGATGATACCTGAACTGATTTTAATTAGTGAATACCCCTTTTATTGTCATGGCTCTGTTGACTTACCTCCCAAAACATCGAGAACAAAAACAATTTTAACAAGAAAATGAGAGAATGGATACTTTCAAGGTGCAGACTAAAATGAAATATCTAGACTCAAATTGAGAAATACTAAAGATAATTCTGCACTTCAGGCAAAGAAAGTTTTTTTGTTCAATTAGAATTACCTGTATAACACTCTTTGATCCAACAAATGCTTCAATCTTTTTCCAGTCACGGTCAAACCTGAAAACAGAAATGAAGGAACAAAACAATGTGAGGATAGTGGCAATGGTGACCCCAAGATCAAGAAAGCGGAGAAACAAACACTGGCTTTAATTTGAAACACCAAATTCCTCGTAAGAGAAAGGAATCGAGTCTTGAGTCTTGACCTCTCATTCTCAATGAAGCTCTCCACCATAATAATGTAATGATTTACAACTTTCACAAGTTATTACCAAAATTTAAAATAAAAAGCATGATACTTTGAAGAGTATTTTGGTTAGAGAAAAATGCCCACATTTCCAAGGGTGTCTCTCAACCTTTAAATTTTTTGTTGTAAATTTTGTATATGGTTTCTCTCTGGTGACCTAATAGATGTTTCAAGGGAAGTTCTATTACTGAAAGAGTGGAAGGCAAAAGGCTTACATAGCTTTGCATATTTTTTTCTACAAACAGAGGTAATAAAGTTCCTAATATGACCATATAAAATAAAACTAAGAGGAATCTACACTAACCTGGCTTTAGGTCATTCACAAAAAAAAACTGGCTTTAGGTCATTTTGTGTCGTATCATGAACAAATAATATGTTTACTATGATCCTAGTATCCTACAATCCCAAGCAGAGAAACATATTGTCAAAATATAGGTATTATTGGTGTAGGAGATCTTCTTAACATACTAAATGCTCTTTAGATTAATTATTCCAATAATTGTTTTCATTTTTCCGCTCTATTTTTTTTCCAGTTGTGATTGCCAATGTCTCTGGGCCTATATGCACCTATTCTTTCCAATTTATTTACCATTGTAAGGAAAAAGAAGTTTTTCATTGTGGAAGGATCAGAATGAAAATAGTAAATAGTTCAAACAGCTTAATCCAATTAGTCCAACTGGTCCGTATTTGGGAGCCAGGTCTGGTCAGAAGGGAAGCAGAAAGCCATCTTCGACTGGTTAAACCCAACCACAATTGTAATCGAAGCAATCAAAGGATTACAATTTATGTGGAATAGAATTTACCAGTTGAACCACCTTAATTTTTGGTGCAATTCTAGTTCTACTGTTCTAGTATTAAAACTATTGAGCATTGTCCTAATGTCCCCAATCCCCATTCTCTGTCCTTGATAATAAACATTCCAACCTTGTTTAAGAATTAAGATCCTCGCTCTACCACTTATCTAATTGATACCTCAAATTCAACTCCTTCAACGTGGCTTGTATGCCAGACAGGGTTTGAACCAATGGTGATAATTTGACACCATAAAGAAGAGATAAATAATATTAATTCCAGCTTCTAACAAAACAATTAAAACAGAATAAGAACCTGTCTCTCAATCAAGATCATTCTGATATTCTCTTTTTCACAATCTTCATCATTTCTAAGTCCTAACAAGAAACCAAGCTATAATTAGCAATGGGACACTTATGAGCCAGTTCGGTTTTAAAAAATGTGTTCTTTTCATTTCATTATTTAACTAATGACTACCAAAGTGCTACTTGTTTTCACATTGTTCTCTATTTTTCTCCTAATTTCACTAATAATTACATAAACTCCACTTTATTTTCACTTTTTTTTTTCAAACATGCGTGCATAAAATGATTGAAAATGGAAAGCAAAAAAAAAAAAAAAAAAAAACGTGACATTTTACCTAAACACAAAAACATTTATCACACCAAACACGCCCTCAATTCCCCATTGCTTTGACCATGTTAACTCAGCATAAAAAGTCAAATTTACCCTATCCATTCATCATTTCCATTCCACCACATTCACCCTCATAAAACACAAACCCCAATTCCTCCCCCACCAAACATATCCCCCAAACCCTAAATCCCCCACTCTCGCGCACAATTCAGCTCATGCAACTCACAGAACCGTCACCGAGTACTAAAATTCAACTAACCAATGCTTCAACCGAACTCCTAACCTCCATTACCGAATTTTCATAAGCAAACAAAAATTAAAAGGAAAATAAAAAGGGAGCGAACATGATTACAGTTGAATTGCTTCAAGGAACTTGTCGTGTTCGGGTTCGGTCCAGTTCTCCCTTGACTTGGTGATGGTGTAGGGCTTGCGAATCTTCTTGGCGGCGTCCTCCGACGATTTCGCGGCGGCGGCGGCGGAGACGGAAGCGAAGGGAGGCATCCCCGGGAGAGCCATGCCACCACTGGGATCCAAGTAGAATCCCTCGGGCGGGTTCGGGTTTTTTGATACCATTTTCAAAGATTTTAGAGAGAGAAAGAGTTAAATGCGGGTTTGTGGCGAAACGTATGGCAAATTTATGTAAGAACAAATGTTAGGTGCACTGGTGCGGCATTGATGCTTTTATTTATGAAGAGAAAAATTATTAAATATTAAATATTAAAAATATAGTAGTACATAGTACATTTTAATACAACACTTTAAATTAGTTTAATTTGTATTTGTCGTCAATTTAAAAAAGAAACTACACTGCAAAATCAACAAATCAATTAGATATGAAGGTATGATTCTTAAAGTAATTATGTAATATACAATAAATTTGTTATATATATGATAATTTTATAATTAGATAATAATAACAAAAAAATATTATAAACACACATTCATCTCAATTACTAGCTTCGTTCTTTTTTTTTTGTTTGTTTAGAATTTTAGAAATTTTTATTTATTTATCATTTATAAAATTTAATATCATATTAATTATTTTTATCAAGTATATTTTTATTTATCTCCTATTTTTAATTAATTGTGGAATCGAAAGAAAAAGAAAAATAAGAAATTCTGCAACTATATTATAGAATTGTGAAAAATTATTATATTTCTTGATTTCTACATATTAGTAACTTTAAAAAGGTGAGTTTGATTGTGTGGATATAAAGGAATGAAAAAGAATTGAGAAGAAATATTTATTAATAAAAAATGAATGAGATTGGTTATCTATTTTTGTCTTTTTACTTTATTTTTCTTGTCTTCCATTATATCGTTTTACCTTTTTCTCTTTCTCAACTTCTTTACCAAAATGATCGATCTGGTTTCCTCCTTCCCTGCCATTGTAGACCACAACATCTCTTTTCACCACCGTCACAACCCAACATTTACTACAACATGCAAAACCTAGTTAAATAACCCTTTGTTAGTTATAACTGCTTTGGCCATCTATGGGAGCAAGAGAGAGAAGGGGTCAAGCAAAAAATTCAAATAATACATTTTAAATAAATAATTAACAATTTGATGTTGTTTGCTAACTATTTATCAATGAGGCAATGAGACACGCTCAAAATGGGCGTGACTGGACATGCCTAGATTGGGCGTGACACAGGGGGTATCACGCCTAATCTGAGTGTGTCCAGTCACGCCCATTTTGGGTGTGTCTCACCCCCATATAACCCTAAAAATTTAACTTTTTTCACACTTTTACCATTTCACCTTCTCTCTAAAAGTTTCCAAAGTTTCTCTTTGAGGTTTGTGAGTGAGTTATCTCTACAGCGAAACTCTGCCAACAAGTTTTTGTTTTTGTTGATGGAGAGAAGTGAGTTCAGGTGGTGAGTGTGCTCGTGTTGTGTTATTTTTCAACATCAAAATACATAAACAAATATACAAACTGATAGTTTTAAGAAGTCGAAAAACTATTAATAGAACTTAACATATGCCACACACACTATTGATTGTCACAACCTAACACAACAATAAATAGAAAGAGTAGCTTATGGATGAAAGTAGCATATATTAATGTTAACGACAAAATCCAGAAGGCAGTGAAACATAGAGAAAGAGAAGAGAAACAAACAGTGTGCACTGATAACCATTAAAGCTCCATCTGTTACTGATTTGCAAAATTAAAACAGAGGTGGGTTTCAATCTTTCGATGAAGACAACAAACCTTATGGATGAGTTGTGGCCGAAGTTTGAAATTTGGTTGTGTTCTACCCACACGATCCAAATGTGAACCGAAAGAGAAGAGAAGAAGAAACAAAGGAAGCGACTAAGAGATGAAGAAGGAAGTGTGGAAGAGAAAGAGAGAGAAGAGAGAGAAATAGGGTGGAATTTGAATTTTAAAAATTGAAAAGATTGTAAACAGAAGGCTGAGTTCTTGTGGGAAGCGGGAAGTTTTGGAAGAAGGTGAAAATGGATGTGAGCGTGACACGTAAGAAAAATGGGCTGATGGAGTTTCTGGAGTTGACACCTGTAAAAAATGGCTGAAGAAGGCTGTGAGATTGACAATTATCCAAAAAGATGTTTTTTATTATAGTAGATAGAAGATAGAAGTTAAAAAAAAAAAATCACACGTACATTTAAATGCATATGGTTTTTATCTTCATTTTTCCACAACCACATCACCCATAAGGAAATACCATAGAAGCAATTTCAATATCAATTCTACTCAAAATCATGTTAAACGTACAACGAACATAAGAAAGCTAAAATTGACCATGTTCAAGCATAACCTCCTCCCCCACCTTCAATGCTGAAACTACACATTAAAAGATGCTTAGTGCAATAACCACATTAAAAGATGCTTAGTGCAATAACATTGTTGCTGTTTTAATATGAGTATCATTTTTCCTAATAAAATTAAGTATCAAATGCAAGAAACATGTAATAAAACTCATAATTTATCTGGTTCAGTTCAAAATGAAACTTGTAACATTAATTGCAGAATTTATTCTGGCTAAATAAATTAGAGAGCTTCACTTCTTGGTGGTAACTAATTACTCTTCAATTTCAAAATGAAATTTCTTTTTTTTTTTTTGACACAGTCAAAGAATAGATATTATATACTCTCTTTGGGTGCATATAAGATGGGCACTAGGGGTACCCAAGCATCCCAATACACAATATGGTTTGGCAAGTAACAAGCAAATAATACTAGCAATAATTCTTGGCTTCCTGCACCCCCTCCTATATTTTCCAAGCCTAGACCTGATGTGCATAAGAGGGTTCCTATTATATCACTACAAAAAAATGATATTTTTTGGCAATTTTTTTTGTGGCGGTCTCAATAAATCGCCAAAAAAATTATATTTTTTATAAAAAAATTAACACCCCACCAACCACGTGTGTATTTCAACAGACCTTATATATATTTTTAAAAAAATTGCAACTAAAAACTCTAGCACTTAGGGTTTGAAAGAGTTTTCTCAATCTCAATCTCCTGTGAATTTTTGGTTTGGGGTTCATCAACATTGCTTCTGCAGAAAGAATTCTATAGTGCCCTTCGATAAAGTAACAGTGTCTCATGTCCTATGAGCTTTACTTTTGTTTCTCTTTTCCTTCATTTTGTTTCACTTTATAATCGTTTGTGTGTGTGTGTTTTTGCTTTTGCTTTTGTGTATGCTTTTGCTTGATTTGGTGTAATTTATGAGATGGTAGAGCGAATGAGGCGTAGTATTTGAGCGCGGAATGATGGGTAAAGGGAGGGAAGGTAATTTTGAGCGCGGGTCCACAGTTGATTCAGGTTGGTGGTTTGAGATGGGTTGGTTTGGGTTTGTGGTATGTGGTGGTTCGCAGTTGTGGTTCATGTGGTTTAAGTGGTTCAAATGTATTTTCAAATGTTGTGATTTAAGTTGTGGTTATTGTGTTCAGGCAAGTGGTTATATAGGCTTTCAACATTTACTGCTTTTTTTTAACTGATATCAGAGTAACTAATGATTTTGAAATGTTTGTCATATGTATTATGATTTTTCTATCCTATGAACGAAGTACATAGATTAAGAGGCTAAAACTAGAAAGTTTTAGTTAAAAAGTAACCATTTAGTTATAAATAAACTTTTAAATTTTTGGTTTTTATTCTATACACTTATTGTATAGGATAAAAAGAAATCATACAAAATATACGATTTATAAGAAAGGCGATCGAAGAGGAAGTGGGAGAGGAATTACCATGATAACAAAGCCAGTGACATTGAACCATGGGTTGGCCAAAGTAGAGCCAGCAAGTTGAAGCTCGCTAAGGTGACCAACAAGCATGACAGAAATCAAAGTTATCAAGTAATAGAACGTGTTGGTGAAAATCATTGGCAGTGAAAACAAGAGTTGGTGCTTAGCCTCTTCCATGTCCAACACTTTGTTCCACCATCCCTCAACTTGGTGGAGTCTTGTGTTATGATCTCTTCCATTATTATCAAATGCCCTTATTACTAGAGGTGTTCCTGTGCTATCATCTGAGCTGGTACTTGCCACCATCTTCTCTATCTCCTCTTTCATTTGCTCTATGTTATCTACATATATGTGATGAGGAAGCACTTGAATGATTGTAGATCGCTATATATATACTGTCAAATGACTTTATTATTTTAGAAAGTAGTGTATTTTTTGTTTAGAGGAGAAAGTAGTATATCTTATAGTGTATTTTTTAGTTGGTGTGAGCTGTGTCTGATTTCAAGAAAAACTCTATCAGTGGGTTTGGAAGCAACAAGAGAGTGGATCAAGAGTTGCAACTGTTGATATACTCAACTACATTCAGGTTGGTTTCATGCTTTGGTTATTCTCTATTTTTTTATATCATTGTGTGGTGAACATTGCAACAAAATTAGAGGGAGTTATAGCTGGGGAAGTTAGTGACAAGAAGGTGTGCATATGTGTTTCTTTGAAATGATTGCCATTTTTGTAGGACTTTAAGCCAAGCATAACAAAATGATCATAAAAGAACTCTACCTTCATGATTTTTGAATTCTCATCCAACTGCATGTCACCCAAAACAATCAAAACTAAAATACATTAAAAAATTGCTGAATGAAAAGAGCCGTAACAATTATATCTACATAAGCCTCTTTGAAAATATTAATAAAAAAATTCCTTTTCTATGTTGTCAACATTAACCATTATTGATGTCATATAGTCATTGTTCAAGTGTAACTGACCTCGAGCCTGGTCCTCTTAAACAAATTTTCAACTTTAAGTCATGTAAATGAAAAAGAAGAAATATTTCAGTAAAATATTTAACCAAAATTTTTAATATGGATTAGTTATTAATGATCTATAAAATATCATGTTAGTCTAGTTATCTTGATAAATTTACTGTTGTGGGAATAGAATATGAACAAGAAAGGCAGCCAGAGAGTAGTAGTGGTTACTCCATGTTTCTGATTTGGCATTGTCATTTGTCGATGGGAATTTGTTCTCTGAAATTTAGCTGATTAGAAGAGGTTCTGATTACATTTTGACTTTATTTGGTTTCTGTATCAGTATGGGCATTCTCACACACTGTATCAGTCTAAGAACAATATGGATTCCTTCTCTTTTTCATAGCTAAACAAGAATTTTCTTTTTCTTTTTCTTTTCTCAATGTCTTTGCACATGTAACCTTTGTGATGTTCCCGGCCTACTACATGGTTTATTTGGAAACACATATATTTACCAGATAGGATATTATATGGATTTTGCACATAAATTCATATGCAGTTCAGATGATTCTAGGTACAATTTAGTACTAAAAACAATTCTAAATGCGTTCTGAATTGTTGTGTCTCAGAATTGAATCGAATCACATGAATTGTACAGCAATTTATACAATTATGATAACAATAATTGAAATATGTTTTATTGCTTATCTGTTATAATATGAAGTATATAAACTATTAGGATTATTAATACTGAGTTATTTTGGTGAAATTATGAGTTTACAATAAGTTGGAATTATACAAATCACTATGTATGGTTTTGTTCTTTTACTGCTAGATGAAGATATTTTCATGTTAGTGGTTTTGTTATTTCAAAAGGAAAGAGAATTCTCATATATTTTTTTGGTTTTCCTTTATTATTAGTTCCCAAGATTGGAAAGCAAGACTAAATATTCCACTGGCTGATACTCGCTATAGGACAGAGGTATGGTCATGGAATAACATAATGTTATGCCTCAAGTTATTTATTATGTGCTTTTTGTGTTAATCATATTTTTTTTTGAGATCCTTAGAGCCTTACACCTTATTTGTGATATTTCTTATTCCTTAATTTTTCTTTTTGCATATCCTTATAAGTATGGAGTCATTTTTTCATACATTATAAATGTTTTGTGAAGATCATTCTTGTCATAGAATTTAAATGGAGTTTCATTGATTGATTTATGTCCTTTTTTAGTGCCTTGCACTAAATTACTATCTGTTATTTAGATTACTATCATACTTGTTGAATTTACAAACTAGTTCAACTATTTATACTCTGCTTAGAGGTTTAGTAGATGTACTGAATTTTGTTCCTTGTAACTTTGTTGAGACACTTGACATGATTACGTACTGAGTATCTTGGGGCAGAAATATATATCCATTCGCGGATTTTTGCTTTCTATTTAACAAAAAATATTAGATAAATAAGTTAGTTAAGAATTATCCAATTGTATTATTCAAGTTAAAATGTTTTTTTTGTTAAACTTAATTGGAAGTGTATGATAAATTTAATAAAATAAATAGTGTAAAATTAAAAATAACTAGAAAAATCAAATAAGAAAAGTAATATAATCTATGTCTATTTAAAAAATATTTAGGCCCATAAAAATACATATTTATCCTCATTTTATATTTTGACACCTGTACTCATTATTTGACAAAATGGAAAATTTTAAAAATTACTACTGTCTCACTTACGTGTTTACCTCTCCTTCAGCCTCATCTCTTTTCCAATTTTTCTTCCTTAAGTTCACACTTGCTCAACTCACAAACAAGCACTGTTTCAATTTTGAAATTCAAATTCAGAATCCTTCCTACTCTCTCTCTTTCTTTTCTACACTTCCTTCTTCCTCATAACCACATTACCTCTCTCTCTCTCTCTCTCTCTTACTTTTCTCAACACGTTACCTACTCTCTTCAAAGCTGCCTTCTGCTATTATTCCTGTAGCAACATCATCTTCTATTTTCGTTTTCAGCTTGGTTGTGATACTCTTCCTCTAGCCAAACCTTACCCGTGGGTTGAACAACATCATCTCTTACCTCTGTTTTCAGCTCTACCTCACTACTTCAGCTTGCTTCTGCTACTACTCCTGTAGCAACATCATCTTCTATTTTCTTTTTCAGCTTGGTTGTGATATTCTTCCTCTAGCCAATCTTCTGAGACATTTGTGTGGGTGAGTAAGCATCTCCTATGGCATATCCCATTCAATGTTATATATATGTTGATTTGCAAGTGATGTGTTTGATCAAATGCCTGGATGAACTTTGTATTCCTTTATGACAAACTTCATTTTTTAAAATTTTTTGGCTCGTATTTGAAAAACATGGACAGTCCTTGCTCTGTGGATCATTCTTTACAAGTGTTTTCATTTTAGTCCTTAATCTTCATCCAAATTAATAACTTCGAATCTTAATTGTTCACTTAAAAAAACTTTGTGTTTTAGGCTATTAGCAATTGAGTTGAATCCACAATTTGTAACTATTAGATACATCCTGATTCAATATTGATATCAATTTTGGTTTCACTTAATTTTGGTTTTTTTTTCCTTATCATCTTCTTTGATTTATGGTTTTCATTCTTCATGTTCTTTGCCTCTATTCAATACAAGCGCCCTCTCAAAATTGTACATGCTTACTCATTTATTGTAGCTTCATAAATTCAGGATAGGAGGATTACAACAGGCTTAGGCCTTTGAGCTACAAAGGAGCAAATGTATTTTTGCTGGCATTTTCACTCCTCAGTAGAGCCAGCTATGAAAATATCTCTAAGAAGGTTTTTCTGCTAAGTCTCTTGATATGGTTTGGACATTTATTCACTCTTTTGAAGTTGGTTGTGTAGTGGAAGATAATTTTCACGCTCTATAGTAATGTTTAGTGGAGATGATGCTCCAATATATTTTCCAATAGCACTTGCTTTTTTGATACTGTATCTCAGATATAAAATGCATAGCTATTCCTAACTTCTTTATTTTATTTTTTGATCAAGATGATCTTTTTTAAATTGAACAATAAATATTAAGATATAAAATAACATAAATTTTGGGTTACAAATTTTTATAAGAGTGCGTCCACAGGGTGGTTAGGTGAGCGACCTCCAGAATGTAAGCAACAGTAATTGTTCTTCTCTTACTCTCTTTCTATTCTTTTTTTCCCTTAAATATTTTTTTTTTAAATTTATTTTGTTGTTTATGGGACAAAGATCTTTACTAATTTGCATATGGTTGGTTAAATTCGTAATTGATTCATTCCAGTGAAATAAACACTCTTAATTGATTTTTGTTATTTGTAATATAATCCTTACCTTTAACTTTGTTTTAAGAGTAACAGGGTTTTGCAGGGGAATAAGACAACATCACAGGAGACAATTTCTCCCTTTTTGTGATTTTAGATTTTCACCACACCAGTGCCCCTGTCTCACACAACCATCATTGATTTCAGGCAAACTTCTGAAATGACATTTGTTATATTTTCTTTGAATATACTTTGAAGTTCCTTTATTTTCATGTAACAATTGAAGTTGTGTGGTTTTTTTTTTGAGATTTATGATTTTCAGTTATATTTCACCGTACATGTGAAAGTTCACAATTGTAATTATTTTGGCCTGCCAAATTTACTTAGCACAAAGCATTCTATATATCAACATGCAAATTTCTATAACATTATTGATTCTACCCCCACTATCACTCGAGTTATATATTCCTGTTGATTGGAATCATTGACTGATCATGAGGGAAGTAAATGCTGAGATCAGTATCTATAATCCTAAACAATGAAGCCAAGGTCAGGATCATGGGTGGTTTTTATGTCTATCTACTTTTTATTTTACTCTATAGGATTATGAACTGAAAATAAATCAACAAAAAATTGTGTAAGCTGGAGTGACTCAGATAATAATACGCTTGCTAATGAAAAATCAAATAAAATTTACCCTGCAACTGCAAGTGTTAAAATTATAATGTAGCTATTGATGGATGATCGTATAAATTAATTCAATGATAATTTTTCTTCAAGTTGCAAGTGTTGATGCTTCACCATCAATCACCACCAGTAATTATTCTAAATATTGTTTTTATATATCAATATCAATATTACCACCATTAATTTCTTTATTTTCTTAATAGGTTCATATAATTGACACAAAGAAGTTTTTTGGTGAGGCAGTTGCCAAAATTACCATGCCTTTCAGAGTTCCATATGGATTTCATGGAGCATTCATGTCAATCTCAACGTAGGCGCGGTAGGATTAATTGTGATGTGGTGTCTATATTAATTTGCAACTCTTAGTCACTTATGTTGATGACTGATGTATATCATGTTATTATCTACTTAGTACGGTTATCTAAAATAAAAAGGCTAAATTATATTTATTCCTCTTATAAATATTTAATGTGCAAATGGTAATTGGAAAATTAAGAATTAAGAGGCTTCTTGAATTAGCAAGTGAATTTTGTAATTTATACTACATTTTTTATAACACGTATGGAGACAAAGAATGTAAAAGGGCTGAATTGAATGAATTACAATGCATCTGAGTAGATTTTTTTTTTCTTTTCTTTTTTTAAGACAATCTGAGTAGCTATTTTAAGAGAAAACTGAAATGACTCTAGTTAAAATTGTGTGTAGTAACAAACATTGGTGTGGTTTTATCTCCCACATTACATTTCAGCTTTTCTAACATGACTTTATGTTCCCAATTCTTTGATCTATATGTGAAACTCTTGACATCTTCTAATTATGTCACAAGGAGGCAGTCTTTCAAGGTTTATTCTGGCAACAATTTTCAATGTTTTTGTTTCCCGATCATGTTTTTATTTATGTGAATTGTTAAATATATATGTTATATATATTAAATAATAATATGTTCACATACAAGCCTAATAAGTTATTGTATGGTTATATGGGTTCATATGGGCTGGAGCCCAATAACTTGTTATATTACTAGGGTTTTCCCTAAGCTGGAGGTAACACTGTTGAGCATTCCAAATCTGATGCCTCTTGGTGTAATACTTCAAGCACCCAACACTAAACCCTTCTCTCTCAAACCTCCTTACCTCCAACAATCTTGAAGTATTAGCTTCGTGTATCAGATTTGAGCGAGTAAGGTGTTGTTTCGAAGATCTCATCGAGTGGAACTCAAGGGTGTGATCACTTTTATGTTTCGACGGAAGGATTGACCGAGATCTGAGATTGAAAACTTTGCAACCGCAACTTTTGAGGCCAGATCCTGGAAATTTCAGTCGATTTCACGAGTTGAAACCTTATGGGTTTTGTTCTACTCGTTGAGACGATCGTTTTGAGTAGTCATTCACGAAAAACGGAGATCAAACGAAGGAGCTATAGCCGTTTGAAGTTTCTGCAGTTTTTCGGCACTTGGTTCGTCTTCTTCGACGAACGTTCCAGCAACTTCGTCTTCTTCGACGAACTCTTCGGCGATTGGTTCGTCTTCTCCGTTGAACTTTCCGACGACTGGTTCGTCTTCTCCGGCGAACTTTTTCGACAACAGCAAGTTTTCGGTAACCAAAAATCATTGTTCCCTAAGGTTTTTGGGCGTTCCAGACTCATTTTTTGGGTCAAATTTGACAAATTTCACCTCTACAGAGCTGTTTTGAAAATTAGAAGGTTTGGTATACTTTGGAGGATTTTAAGGTGCACTCTTTCTAACTCTTTACTTTGATTAAAATGGCAAAACATAACTCCTATGATATCATAAAGCTTAAATCTTTTGATAATCTCTTTGTTGATATTATTTTGAGTAAGCGACCTGCTGAATGAAATTCTTTTAAGATTGACATACACAGACTAAAAGAATAGATGGGGCTGGATGAATTAAAAAGATATATTCATATTGAAGATGAAAACATTTGTGGGAAGAGTTTAGAACAAGTAGTACAACAAAAGTCAGTTGCCAACTTAGTTTCATATTCCTATAAATATCAGAAAAAGTCTAAGTTATCAAAAGGTGAATCCTCTTCACAGTTAGAGGCCAAAAAGACTGTCTTCAAGAAGAAGAAGAAGAAGGGCAAGTGTCATAACTGTGGAAAGTGGGGTCACTGGGCAACAGAGTGTAAGCTACCAAAGATGTTAAAGAACAACACACCATAAAATGAGGCTAATATGCTAATTAGTAAACCTGAGCCTCAAGCCTTCATTGGAATGATGAACAATTGAAAGGTCAATGTCTCTTCTGAGTGGTGGTTGGATAATGGTGCTACATGCCATGCGACAAATGATGGGAATTTACTCACTGAGGTCATAGAAGTGAAAGACACTCATGCCGGAACTGCTAATTTGGTGCTTTCTTCAGGTAAGTTACTAACTTCGAAACATGTTAAAGTAGCACCTTTACTTAAAAAGAATTTAATATCTATGAATTTACTTGATAAAGCTAGTATGTCTTTTTCAACTATGAATGGTAGAGTAACTTTATCTGTTAACTCATGCTACTTCGGTTGTGCATTTATGATCAATGGCATGTATAGATTGAGTTTAGAGTTTGATAGCATAAACCATGTTAGTTCTACTTTGATTGATCCAAATTTATTACATAATAGACTTGGACATGTGAACTATAGGAAAATGCAACATTTATCTAAAACTTACAACATTCCATTAGATACTTCTATTCGATTTGACAAATGTGAAGTGTGTGCACAGACTAAAGATCGAGTCCTAATGAAGGGACCAGTGTGGATTAGTTAAAGTACTGAAAACTAATAGGTAGTCTCATGTATGCTATGAGTTGCACTAGACCTGACATAGCCTTTGCAATTGGCATGTTGAGTCGTTTCACTAGTACTCCTAGTAAAGAGCATTGGGATGCCCTTAGTAGGCTGATGAAATGCCTTAAAGGTACTAAAGATTATGCTCTATGTTATTCTGGTTATCCTCCAATTGTGGATGAATATTCTGATGCCTCATGGTGTTCAAAAATTGGAAATAGTAAATCCACTAGTGGATATGTATTCACTCTGGGTGGAGCTACTGTTATGTGGAAATCCAAAAGACAGACTTGTATTGCGTTGTCATCAGTGGAATCAGAACTTTTTTTCTTTAGCCTCAGCTGCTGAAGAAGCAGAGTGGATAAAGAATCTGATTATGGATATTTCTTTGACTCAGCTAAAGATTAATTCTTTAAGTTTATTTTGTGATAATCAAGCTGCAGTCAAAGTCGTAAGGAATGTTCTCTTTAATTCAAAGAGAAGACATGTGAGACTGAGATATGCATTGTTGAATTATCTGAAAGAACAAGGAGTTATCACTTTGGTTGATGTGAGATCGAAGGATAACATGGCGATGCTCTCACAAAAGGTTTGCCTAAAGATCGATTATTCAAAACAATGGGGGAAATGGGGTTAAAGACTATGTAGACAAATCTTAATTATCATTTATTTACCTCAAATTGTGTGTTTTGAATTATCAAATCTTCTTTTGTTGGCCAAATGATAAGCACAATTGATATGTTTCATCGATGATCGTGGTTGCTAACTATTTTGAAAAGGGTGAGTTATCTCATTCCAAACTTGATGAGATGATTTTAATCCAATTCAAAGTTCTATCTAGGAAGCTTGTGTCATTCCAAACTTGATGATACAATCCTACCAGTTTGGCCTACCCTTTTGGTTAAATGATCTCATTCCAAACTTGATGAGATGATTTTAATCCAATATCTGGGAAGCTTGTGTTATTCTAAACTTGATGATACAATCCTACCAGGTTGATCTATCCTTTTGGTTAAATGATCTTATTCCAAACTTGATGCTAGATTTATTTGACTTTAAGGAATTAGTAATCGTGACATTCCAAATTGAAACATAGAAATAGTTGATTATATAAGAAGCCTATTGTTCTTGTTTTTAACTGAAACTTGACATTACAAGACTAGGTTATTGTAAGTGATGTGACTATTAGTTTTATTCTATGAAACGAGACAAACATTACTCTCTTACAAATAAACTTACGTTGATGACCCTTTATATCTTAAACTATTTATGCCTTGTTCATAATTTATGAAACTGGCTTAATGCTTATGAACATGATATTATGATGCTTTTATGACATTGATATATGTTCTTATCTGCCCGATGATATGATGCCAAGTTCTTTTAGTAGAACTAGACATTTTTAGTAGTTTATTCAGATGATTGAATTCATGATTATATGAAATTTATATTTGACATTGTACAGGGGATGGTAGAGATGGAGGGGAGCTTAAGAAGTTGGATCCTTAGGAGGATGACCAACTTGATATATGAATATATCATTTAGAGTAGTAGGGAACTTGACAGTTCACTTGCTATTGCCCATTATGTTGGAGTCCATTTACTTGAGACTTACATTTTGTTATTTCTATTTTGTGAACATTGTGAGTATCATGCTTCTTTCTTATATTTGTAAGGCCTTAGACTATTTTGATTGGCCTACTTATACTTGACTGTTATGCATATGTTGGTTGTGAACTGATTTTGAGATGTTGGGATTTAGATGAGTTTAGATTTAATAAAAAACTATTGGTATTTATATTGTTATATTGATCTAAAAAAGATTCATGAGAATGATGATTCACTTAGTTTGATTGCAAATATTGTTTGAGTTTAATATTTTATTATTAAAACTCTTTGACCGATCCGAGTTGATTGTCTTGGACTGGATGTGGATGATTCATGTTTGTTTGAACATTATACTGACTACCTTATTGGATTGTGTTGTATGGTGAACATAGGAGGAGATTGTTGAATATATATGTTATATATATATATATATATATATATTAAATAATAATATGTTCACATACAAGCCCAATAAATTATTGTATGGTTATATGGGTCCATATGGGCTGGAGCCCAATAGCTTGCTATATTACTAGGGTTTCCCCTAAGCTGGAGGTAACAATGTTGAGCATTCCAAATCTGATGCCTCTTGATGTAATACTTCAAGCACCCAACACTAAACCCTTCTCTCTCAAACCTCCTTACCTCCAACAAATTTAACAATTAAATTTATATGAAATTTACCTTTCTTCGAATTTCTTTTAGAATCTCCTAATTCCCAATGAATGAAGTGGTACATCTTAGAAGTTTGTTACTTGAAAGTCATGATGACATTGTTGAAGGTATAACTTCTCATAACACTATGTAATTCTATTTTATCTTATCTCCTACCTCAGTTTTACTCCTTTTTGTTTTATATCATTACAATAACCAATTGCATGTAATTTCCTCAGTTCCAATTTTCTGTGCAATGCTTTATCTCAAATGATTTATCAAATAGAGAAACACTATTTGAACACATTTTCTTTTGATGATTTCATAGTTGATTAATAACATCTGGTCAGTTTGGTTATATTTTTTTATGTAATAGAGTAATATTATTAGTGTAAAAATTGAGATATACACCTAAGTCTCATTAAATAGTTGTCGTGGCTGAATGGTGTGCTGGATTTTTTGCCAACTACCACAGACAATTTATGAATCAACTGATACAAGTGGTAATCGAGGTATAACTTAAGGCTGCAATGATGGTAATTTTTTTTACAGTAAACAACCTATTTAAATAAAATATGTTGACATTTTACATTAAACAACCTATTTTGGTCCTCCAAAGATTAAGTGTCTTTAGATTGGTCCTCATCATAATCCTTGGTTCAGCTTAATCCTAGATAAATAATTGCTTATTTTTCAAAAGCTCCCACTCAAAGCTCAAAGAAAAAAGCAATTATTTTCTAAAATAAGTTGAACTAGACATTATCTTATTTTAGTATTGTATGGTATTAATTCTGTAACACTTTTTTAGGTTGTTGGGTTGGATTTGGTGGATGACGAAAGCAAACCTGAAAGATGGCCAACAAAACACATGCCTACACCTGAGCAATGGACTAATGTATTCAATCCAGCATTTTCATACTATGTCTATTACTATTATGCAAATCTTTACACCTTATACAAGGTATGTTACTCTTCTCCAAAATATATATCAATTTTTTGCTGCTTATCTATTTACTCTTTCAAGAAGAAAACAAGCTTCTTTTTACTAATTAAGGAAAGAATAAAAAGAGGAATAAAATAAGGGTTGTTTTCTTCTTATTTTATGCAGTTATGTTGCATAGTTATAGAGGTGGTTTTGGTTGGGATTAAGATGTAATAAAATCCAAACCCACCACATTAGTTAGGTTGGTTTGGTCCAGTTTTTTAAAATCTTTTTGGGCAATTCAAATCAATCTTATTAAGATTGGATTGGTTTGTGGCTTCAGTTACCATGTTAAGATAAAAAATTATTATGTTTCATAATTATTTCCTCACATTATCTTCTTAATAATAATTTTTTTTAATTCGATATTACTACTAGCTAAAATGGTTATTGTTTATTATTTTAATTAACACATAACTTTACATGTCTTACTTATCTCTTTCATAAGTATGGTAAATCAGTTGAATAGTAATCATGGCCAAATAAACTTAATAACAATAAGTAAGGCAAAAATGGATGAAAAGAACAGAAGTAGATGCGAGATAGATATTAAAGTTTAACATGTATAAACTTAAATGTTTGAAAATTTTAAAAATGTTTAATTAGGTAATCATATTGATTTGGTTTGTAAAAGTAAATTGAAGAACCGAATTGGGTAATTGTGTTTAGATTATCAAGTTAATTAGGTCAATCATCCAATGCATATTCCTACTACATATTTATCATATTTTTAATTCTCCCAGTTGCTCTGTTCTGTCTCTTAATATAGTAATGTATTCCAATAATTTTCTACAACTTTATAATCAATTTTTGAATTTTTTAGCTTTGTTTTGACACACCAAAGTTAACCTAATATAATTAGTTCTCACTTCAAGAATCAAAGGGAATGACAATAATCAAATTCCTTCCACATTCTAGGGAGGTTTATATTTGATTATATTTTTTTGTCTATTTGTTAATTGTTTTGAGGAGACTGATGCATCATATTCACTTTAGGCTGGTGATATTGAGCACCTTGCAATTATAGGAAACTTTGATAACAATCCTGGAAAGAAACTTGGCTGCTAAAAAGGAAGATATTAAAATTGAGAAGCAATTGAATTGATGTAAGAATACTTGCTCAAAAACAGAGAAAACAAAATTTGATTTTGAAATATCAGGTAGTTACAATTGGGCTTGACATTCTAATATGTAGTGTGTCAAACTTCAATGGCTCAAAGTATTATAAAACATAATTGGCATAGGAACTATAGTTGTTGAATAATAAGGAGTATCTTCAAATTAACTGTAATTGGAAAACTTATCATTTTATTTAAAGTATATGATATGTAACTTTTGATTTAGCATGTGTCTCATTCTACTCCTTTTCTACTTTTACTTGTCAGTTATTTTCTTTGATTTTTTAAACTTATTTTTAGTTGTAATTTATTTTTTAAGATTGACAGATTAATCTCACTGCTATGAAAATGAAGGATTGGTTCATGTATAGTTGCAGAAAATCATGACATAATTAGGTGTAGTTTATTTATTAAAAATTAGAATATTCCTTAACACTTATAATTCCATTAATGTTTTTGAAAAATAATAGTTTTTTTTTTGCTTTTGAAAGCTTTACTCATAAAGAACTGATAGCATGTAACAATATTTTATAGGTTTTCTCTAGACAATGAAATTGAAAAACAACTACTATTAATAACTGCTTTTTAGTGACAAGTCAATAAAAATTGTCATAATTTATGACTTTTTTATTACCTAATAATCATATTTAATACAGGTCTGATTTATACGAATTTGGTAGAAGCTTTGACGCATTACATGTATATATTTCGGACATCTTTATTTTGCTATTCTTTATTGCAATCAGGAGTTTTTGAAGTAATTTATTTTGTGGAGAAGAGACTAAAAAATTCAGATATTACATATGTTGCCTCTCACAAGCTACTTTCATTGGTTGGCGTAAAGGTAACATCTTCATAAACTTTTGGTTAAAAACAAATTATTGTCATAGAGTTATGCAACTTCTACCGTACTTCACTGCATTTTTTATTATATATTATAATGTTGTAATGAATGAAGTATGATAATAACTATATTTAAATTACATATTTGCGTTCAAATTATTATCGTTTCTACATCCATTAAAACTTTAATACACCACAACCAAGGTTTGTCCTACTTTGATTTATTAATTTCTATTATTAATTTATCTCAAATTGTAATTTTTCTAACATTCAAAAAAAAAGTTTACTTCTTAATCTAATCACAATTTTCCTACTAAAACAAAAACAAAAAAAAAAACAAAAAAAATACAGCGAAGCGTAGCGGAGCGACCCTTGCGTATGCACGAGTTACTTACTAGTAATTAAAATAAATATGTAGGATCCTTTTAATTATATATCATTATATTATTTTCTTGGAATAAACAAAATGCAGCTATAAGAAAGAGTAAAAGAGGGATTGAATTTTTTTTACTGAAAAGGAGGAATTGTATTAAAATTTGAGGATAAAATAAAATAAAATTATAAGTTTATATGCCACTTCAAGTAGTATCCCACTACAAAAAAAAATAGTATTTTTCTTCCAAAGATTGCCTTAGTACACAGTGGTGCTAGTTAGGAGGAGCCCACTTTGGAATATGATTATTATTTGGGAGCTTGTAGAGGAACAAAAGTTAGTTTTAGAACCGAAGAATTGCATCATACCACTGCCTCATACCACTCCAAACATCAAGGCGACCTTTGAGAAGGAACAACTCCTCAAGCTCATTTTAAGCCAGTCTTACATGTGAATTCAAAGGGTATAAAAAGATAACAAAATAAAGGAAGTTTAACAATCAATATACTCAAAAATAAGTCTATTTTTTATATAATTAGGACTAAAAAGAACACTCATTTGTCCCTCTTAGTCCCTTGTTTTAGACCTCTAGCCTTTCTAAATTCTTTAAAGAAGAGAGGTTTAGTGTTGCAAATTGATATTGAAAATAATAGGAATACTTCACAATAACCAAGAGGGGGGGTGAATTGGTTGAACCTTGGTATTTTAAAAAACAAATTCTAATCAGAGTTTCAGGATCTTTATCACTTTTAAAACAAAGAAACCTTTTACTCAATCAAATAGCTTAGCCCAAGAATTCAATAGATAAAAAATAAAACTTGTTGAACAATGAATATGATTCAAAGAATTAAATATCAATGAATAAGGGAGAATAAAGATATAAAAATAAGAACACAAGTAATTTATACTGGTTCACTTCAAAATATGAAGCTACATCCAGTTTCTTCTAATTCACACTGATATAGAGTTCCACTATTATAAAATATTCTTACAAGCTTTTACAAGAACTTCCCCTTTATCAACCCTAGATAAAGAACATAAATCTAAAACCCTATTAGACTTCTAAGGAGAAAGATTCAGAGAACACTACTCTAATCTTTAAGCTAGAGAACCCTTCTCTTCTCTAGTCCCAAGCTAGAAGAATCCAATTACAATAGCCAATATAAAAAAAAATGTAAACAGAATTACAATCAATAAGTTAAGGAAAGAAACAACCTGATGATCCAGTGAATGACATGCATATGAATGAACAATTCAGGTTGAAAGACAAAAACAAACTCAGAATATTCTTCTTCCTTAACCTTTGAACGAGACTTCTTGCTTTAAAGAATCACTCAAAAACCCATGAGTGTTTTAGTTGATGCAAGAACTTATAGAACCCAAAAAATCACTTGAAAGTGTTTAGAAAGCTTGTGTATGCTCAGAATACGAATTGATCAAGTTACAAAACAAGCTGAGCTTTGATTCTACTTATAACAAACTTTTGTAACTGTCAGTAATCGATTAAACGCGCCAAATAATCGATTAAAACGCTCATGTAATCGATTAAATCAACCTTGTAATCGATTAAAGTGTTCTACAAGTTTTTGGACATGAGCAACGAGCAAAATAATCGATTATTCCGTCTTGTAATCGATTAAGACAACAAGCTTCAAAATATCAAAATACACTATGTAATCGATTACGATCTTTGGTAATCGATTAAATCAGGAAGCTTTATAAAGCAGAATGAACTATATAATCGATTACAACATTTGGTAATCGATTAAGACAGGAAGACAACTTTTTCAACTAAGCCTGTGTAATCGATTACTACCCATTGGTAATCGATTCTTCCAGAGAGTCTTAAAATCATGTATAGCAATGTAATCGATTATTACCTATTGGTAATCGATTAAAGTGTTCAACAAAGCAGTTTATATAAAAACAAAGGTCAAATAATCGATTATTCTGATAGGTAATCGATTACATTGTTCTTGA
The DNA here is from genome assembly GCA_007407185.1 of Glycine tomentella. NCBI lineage: Eukaryota > Viridiplantae > Streptophyta > Magnoliopsida > Fabales > Fabaceae > Glycine > Glycine tomentella. The sequence continues at coordinate 47,382 of PYAF01006011.1, read as the reverse complement.
AAATTTTTCCAGAATAAACTAAGAACAAAATAATCGATTATACCTTTAAGGTAATCAATTACAACAGTACAAAAACCATTTTTCCAAAAACCTTTGAATCAAATAAAACCTTAGTTAAGTGTTAAAAGCTTTGTTTGATTTTCATAAAAAACACTTATTTAAATCAATGAATAAATGAGTGAATGCATGGATCAATCAGATAGCTTTCCTTTTACATAAAATTCTAAGTCTTCAAGCATGTTGAAAGCTCAAAACTAATCTTGTATCAAGGACTTCAAACTTCATGAAGCTCCTCCTGTATCCAACAATCTCCCCCTTTTTGGCTTTAAACATGCCAAATTCTTGATTGACCAATTGTTGAACTTGAAGCTTTTCAAAAGAAATTGGCCATGGAAGAGTTTGACTTTTAGACCTGAAAATTTTCACTTGTTTTACAAAGAACAGGTGTTAAAGCATCTGAATCCATTTAATCATCATTTATAAGTATTCTGGGTATAATTGATTCATTTTAAACACTTAGCTCCCCCTAAATTCCATAACTCATTCAAGTCAAATTTTGGGTAAAATTTTGGACAAAAAACAGGGATGAACAGAGTATGTAATAGAGTATGTCAACACTCAATCAAAACTCAATCATTTCTCCCCCTATTTGGCTTGTTAAAGTCAAAAACATAAAGAGCACAACGGATAATTGAAATAGAAACAGAATGGACGTTTTATATATTCATAGGGAAGCTATTACAAAGTGAAATTAAACATTACAGTCACAAATAAAAATAGAGCATACAAACTTAAAGAAACATAGGCCTTTTTAGAAAGAGGTAGAATCATCAGTCTTTAAAGTGGCCTCTATAGTGACTAGCCTATCTTTTATTTCATTTAAGGAGACACTAGTCTCAGCCCTAAAAACATGATGTATCTGAAGAAGCTCATCCATCTTCTGTAGCATCAAAGATTCAAACTGTGAGTATAAGGGTTGAGTTTGATCCTTTTCTTCATCTTCAGAATCTTCTTCTTGAACACCACCAGCAGCAGCAGGAGGTTGAGGCACTGGTTGTTGACCTGCCATCACCCATCCTTTTGGTGTCTTCTGCATCCCCAGCTTTGTGAGATGTTTTTCTTTTATGAGGCTGTTACTGGAATTGGTATGGTCCATAACCTTATTTGTCACATCAATATTGAAGTGATCAATGAACCTTGATACCAAGACAGGATAAGGAAAGGGGTAGTTAAATAGTCTCTTAGACTTAAGCATGATTTCCTCAAATATAAGAACCCAATTCATGGGAATAGAGTTCTTTAGACCATACACCAATTGTAGGTCTTCATCTGTAGCTTAGGCATGATTAGTAGCCCTAGGAGTTATCACATAAGTGATTATATAATGGAATAACCTATCTTCAGGGTTCATAGGACCAGTACCTAATCTGTTCCTAAGTTGCATATGTGGGTCGTGAAGCATCTCCCTATAGGTATCTAATTTATTGTATCCCTCAGGTTCCTCATCAAACTTTCTAGCACCCTCACATATCACCCCAGCAACAGATTCCCATACTTCACGGGTGATTTCCATAGTAACACCTTTGACTTTAGAAATCATGGTCCCATTCATGGAACCCTTGGCACAGGTATAAAATACCTTTACCAATTCTGGGTAGAATGTACCCTTTAACTCTAAAAATCTCCTAAGACTTTGGGTTTCTAAAAATGCAGGGAATTGAAATACTTCCCTTATAAACCAATCCAGGTCAAGATATTTACGTGAGCACACAGGTTTTGTGGCAAAGAACTGCAAGTAGTTCATTTTGTCAGATTCATTGGAAAACCATAAGTCTAACCTATTTGGGGTTGAAGGAGGAGGAGGATTGGGTGATGATTCTCCAACCTTTCTTTTTGAGGATCTAGCACATTTTGGTGTGAGATTTGACATTTTAGGAAGAGGTTTAGACACAAAGACACACAGCAAAACTCATAAATATGGCAGAAAGAGAAAAGACTAAGGTGCAAGGCTTTTCAATGATGCAAGGTTCTTATTTATAGGCTTGATTGATGCTCTTAACGTTCTTATTTTTTGAAAATATAGCTGTTAGAGATAGTTAAGGCACTTCAGTGGCCTTGGATTTCATTTAGATTTGGTTGGGCAGTTACATTTCCAGAGAAAAGCTATCAAAAAATGCATCAACAGACTAAATAATCGATTAAATGCCAATAATAATCGATTATTTTGCACATTTAGAACACTGAAATTACATGTGGTAATCGATTATTTTACATCATCCAAAGGTTGAAGATGACTTTTTATCGATTATATGTTAATGTAATCGATTATATCATAATTTTGGAAATTTAATCAAGTATCAGAGCTTATGTAATCGATTACTCCAGAAGAACGTAAAGCCTTAACCACATATGTAATCGATTACCAATTGGTCGTAATCGATTACTCCAGTGAAACAATTTAAACTGAAAACACATTTTGTTCAAGGTAATCGATTATCCTATTGCGTAATCGATTACTCCAGGAAGCTTCAGTTTTTCAAAACAAAGAATAATCGATTACGAGATTGTTGTAATCAATTACTAAAGCTCAAATTTCATAATCAATGAGGATTTTAATGATTTTAATCGATTACTCGAAGTGTAATCGATTATTACAGTAAATTTATCAGAAATCAGAGTATTTTGCAGATCAATATGAATTTTGCAGCCAGAGCATTTTTAATGATGAAGGCAGCAATGAAGTTCAAATAACATGGAAAGGCATACTTTAAACAGGCTAGCATATATTGGATTCATCAAGAATACCTAGCATGTTTCTATGTGCATAAAATCTATCTCTAGCCAATGGTTTAGTAAATATATCAGCTAGTTGGTTATGAGTATCAATGAAATCAATTTTGATATTACCTTTTTGAACATGATCTCTGAGGAAATGATGCCTTATCTCAATATGCTTAGTCCTTGAATGCATTATTGGATTCTTTGATATGTTAATAGCACTTGTGTTGTCACATAGCAAAGGTATTTCCTTTAGTTCAACTCCAAAATCTTGCATTTATTGCTTCAACCATAGGCTTTGTGCACAGTAACTTCCAGCTAAGATATATTCAGCTTCAGCAGTTGACAAAGCAACACAAGATTGTTTCTTGCAATGCCATGAGATCAATGAACTTCCAAGAAGATGACAAGTGCCACTTGTACTTTTTCTATCTAACTTGCAACCTGCAAAGTCAGAATCAGAATATCCAATAATATTAATTGAAGCACCTTTGGGATACCAAAGACCAACTTTTGGTGTAGCCTTGAAATATTTGATGATCCTTTTGACTGCTGTAAGATGAGATTCTTTTGGATTTGCTTGATATCTTGCACACAAGCAAGCACTTAGCATTATATCAGGTCTACTAGCTGTCAAGTATAACAAAGATCCAATCATTCCTCTGAATCTGAATCAAGATATGTTGATGTTGTCATTGGAGTTGTAGTATCCTTGCTTTTCTCCATTTCAAATTTCTTAATTACTTCAAGGCAATATTTGGATTGATTGAGAAATGTTCCATTCTTCATTTGCTTCACTTGAAGTCCAAGAAAGAATGTTAATTCTCCCATCATTGACATTTCAAATTCTTTCTGCAAAGCTGAGGAAAATTCCTTACATAGCAAATGATTAGTTGAACAAAAAATTATATCATCAACATAAACTTGAACCAATAAAATATCATTCTCATGCCTTTTGATGAACAAGGTTTTGTCAACATGGCCCCTTGTGAAAGATTGTTCAAGCAGAAACTTGCTTAGTCTTTCATACCATGATCTAGGAGCTTGCTTCAAATCATAAAGGGCCTTTTTGAGTTTAAAAACATAGTTAGGATGTTTAAAGTCAGTAAAACCAGGAGGTTGTTCAACATATATATCCTTCTCAATGAATCCATTTAAAAAGGTACTTTTAGCATCCATTTGAAAGAGTTTGAAATTCATTAAACATGCATAAGCAAGCAATAACCTGATTGCTTCCAATCTTGCAACTGGAGCATAAGTTTCTTCATAGTCTATGCCTTCTTCTTGGTTGTAACCTTCAGCAATCAATCTAGCTTTATTTCTGACTATGATTCCACTTTCATCAAGTTTGTTTTTAAAAACCTATTTTGTACCAATAGGTTTGAGAGAGGATGGTCTAGGAACAAGTTCCGAAACTTCATTTCTCTTAAACTGATTTAATTCATCATGCATGGCAAGCAGCCAATGTTCATCTTTCAAGGCTTGATCAATATTCTTAGGTTCAATTTGAGAAACAAAAGCCATATTACAATATAGGTTTCTTAATGAAGATCAAGTAGATACTCGCTTTGAAACTTCACCTATGATGTTGTCAAGTGATAGGTCTCTTGTTGTTCTCCAATCTTTAGGCTCTTGAACAGGGGTTGATGGTTTTGCTTCAGCACTTGGTTCTTTTTTCTCTTTATTTAAGGAATCATTTAGCTGAATAAATTCTTCCATTGGGCCTGCATTTACATCACACTTTTTTTCCTCTTTAGAGGGATTAGACTCGTATCACAAATTACATGTACAGATTCTTCTATGCACATTGTTCTTTTATTGAATACTCTATAAGCTTTACTATGTAATGAATATCCAAGGAAAATTGCTTCATTAGCCTTAGCATCAAATTTTCCAAGTGATTTTTTCCCATTGTTTAATACAAAACACTTGCAGCCAAAAACTCTCAAGTGAGAAATGTTGGATTTTCTACCTTTGTATAGCTCATAAGGGGTTTTCTTTAAAATAGGCCTTATAAGCAATCTATTCAAAGTGTAGCATACTGTACTTACAGCATCAGCCCAAAAATATTTTGGCAAATTCGTCTCATTAAGAAGAGTTCTAGCTCCTTCTTCAAGATATCTGTGTTTCTTCTCCACAACACCATTTTGTTGAGGTGTTCTTGGAGCTGAAAAATTATAGTTAATTCCATTTTCTGCACAGAATTTTTCAAAATTTTCATTTTGAAATTCACCACCATCATCACTTCTTCTTGAGATAATTTTGCTACCTTTTTCATTTTGTGCAAGCTTAGTCATTTTTCTAAATGCAAGGAAAGCATCACTTTTGGATTTCAAAAATAAAGTCCAAGTAAATCTAGAGTAATCATCCACAATGACAAGCCCATAATAATTGCCACCTAAACTCATTGTTCTAGAGGGACCAAACAAGTCAATGTGCAGTAATTCAAGTGGTCTAGAGGTGGAAACAATGTTTTTATTTTGAAAAGAATCTTGGTTTGTTTCCCCTTTTGACAAGCATCACAAAGTTTGTCCTTCTCAAACTTGAGTTTGGGCAACCCAATTACTAAATCTTTTCTAATAAGCTTGTTCATGTGGTGCATGTTTATGTGACTAACCCTTTTTTGCCATAGCCAAGATTCATCAATCTTGCTTATAAGACAAGAAGTGATATGGAAGAATGTATGATCAATTGAAACTAAGTAAATGTTACCTTTCCTTTTACCTATATGAATTACTTCACCACTTTTCCCATCACAAATTGTGCAGCAGTTTTCATTGAATGTGACTTTAAATCCTTTGTCACAAAGTTGGCTTATGCTTAAGAGATTATGCTTCAAACCTTCTACATAAAGAACATTCTTGATCTTTGTTTTGAAGTTGTCTCCAATGTTGCCTTCTCCAATGATCTTGCCTTTATTATTATCCCCATAAGTGACATATCTACCATCTTTAAGCGTTAAGTTTGTAAGCATGGACATGTCTCCAGTCATATTTCTAGAGCATCCACTATCAAGGTACCACAATGAGGATCTAGCTCTTAGACATACCTGCAAAAATCAAATCAATTTACAAAGGAAGGTACCCAATTGAGGTTGGGTCCATAGGGGTTAGTTGCTTTCTTTTTCTTTTGAACCCAAATGCAATCTCTATTAGGCATATAGAATCTCCTGGCATAGCATTTGTAAGATGTGTCCTTTTTCCATACAATAGTTGCATATCACAGATTTTGATGATTTTCTAAGGAAAAAATTTTGATTGATCTTTGAGTTAGTATACCTTTTTTGATTCTTCTATTTTGGAGGCACAAATATTGTTTTTCCAACATATTTTGAGCCCTTTTTGTACCCCAAACCAGAAGTATCTCCAACATACCTTTGCACACTTATCATTTCATCCAAGTTGCATTTTCCTCTGTATAACTTTCTCAAAAGATTAACTAAATAGCTGATTTCAGATAAACTTAACATATATTTTTCTCCTTGACTCTTTTTATAATCATCAAAGTCTTTTTGAAGCCAGTTATACTTGTCAACATTTGTAGAGGAAGAGGCACATACACATCCATTCAAATTGTAACTTGAAACAAGTTTTTCATTTTCTTCTTTCAAGTTGCAAATCTCAGTTTGCAATTCAGTTATTTTTGCAACATGTCATCTAAGATTTCCTTTGAGCTTGTTATTGGATTTTGCAAGCTTTTGGGCTTCCTCATGCATTTCTTGGAAAACATTAATAGCTTGTTCAAGTTCAGGATTTACCTCATCTCCATTACTTGATAGATCATTATCATCTTCATTAATAGTGGAGGTGAGACACATGTTGGCTTCTTCATTTTCAGTTGAAGATTCTGAGGTAGTTGAGTCATTATCTTCCCAAGCTATGTAGGCTCTTTTAGATTTCCCTTCCTTCCTCATCTTGTTCTCTCCTTGTTGCTTTTTCAAGTAGATTGAACATTCAGATTTGATGTGACCAGGTTTACCACATTCAAAGCATGTAAAATTGTTGTCAATCTTCTTGTTGCTGTTGTTGTTGTTGTTGTTGTTGTTGTTGTTGTTGTTCTTGCTGGTCGTAGTGAACCTTTTGTTCTTGTTCTTCCTCAAGAACTTGCTGAATTTTCTGACAACTAAGTTCATGTTGTCCTCTTCATCCTTATCACCTGTTTCTTCCTCTTTTTTCAGCTTTTGAGGTTGCAGCTTTTAGTGCAATGCTTCTGTTTTTCTTTTCTGCATCCTCATTACATGTTAGTTGAGACATTTCAAGCTCATATTCAAGTAGCTTACCAAATAGTGCAGCCATGGACATCTTCAATAGATCTTTGGATTCCTTGATTGCTGTCACCTTTGGTTGCGAAGGCCTTGTTAGACACTTCAGGATCTTGATGTTCAATTCTTCAGTATCAAAGATTTTCCCAAGACCCAATAGATGGTTGATAATATGAGTGAATTTTGTCTGCAGTTGAGAAATGCTTTCATTGGTGTTCATCTTGAACATTTCATACTCATGGATCAATGCATGCTTCCTTGATCTCCTGACTTCTTCAGTTCCTTCATGAGTAATCTCCAGCATCTCCCATATTTCTTTTGCACTTGTACATCTCACTGTTCTAAAAAATTCATCAGAAGAAAGTGCAAAGGTGATCATATTTTTAGCTTTGAAATCATATTGGACAACCTTTTGTTCAGCATCTGTCATCTCATCCTATTCTTTGGGAATCAATTCATTGGCAACAGTTTTCGTTGGAATAAAAGGACCTTTTTCTATAGCATTCCAAGCACCTGGGTCATTTGATTGAATAAAGATTTTCATTCTATTTTTCCCAAGCTAGAATAATCCAATTACAATAGCCAATATAAAAAAAATGTAAACAGAATTACAATCAATGAGTTAAGGAAAGAAACAACCTGATGATCCAGTGAATGACATGCATATGAATGAACAATTCAGGTTGAAAGACAAAAACAAACTCAGAATATTCTTCTTCCTTAACCTTTGAACGAGACTTCTTGCTTTAAAGAATCACTCAAAAACCCATGAGTGTTTTAGTTGATGCAAGAACTTATAGAACCCAAAAAATCACTTGAAAGTGTTTAGAAAGCTTGTGTATACTCAGAATACGAATTGATCAAGTTACAAAACAAGCTGAGCTTTGATTCTATTTATAACAAACTTTTGTAACTGTCAGTAATCGATTAAACGCGCCAAATAATCGATTAAAACGCTCATGTAATCGATTAAATCAACCTTGTAATCGATTAAAGTGTTCTACAAGTTTTTGGACATGAGCAACGAGCAAAATAATCGATTATTCCGTCTTGTAATCGATTAAGACAACAAGCTTCAAAATATCAAAATACACTATGTAATCGATTACGATCTTTGGTAATCGATTAAATCAGGAAGCTTTATAAAACAGAATGAACTATATAATCGATTACAACATTTGGTAATCGATTAAGACAGGAAGACAACTTTTTCAACTAAGCCTGTGTAATCGATTACTACCCATTGGTAATCGATTCTTCCAGAGAGTCTTAAAATCATGTATAGCAATGTAATCGATTATTACCTATTGGTAATCGATTAAAGTATTCAACAAAGCAGTTTATATAAAAACAAAGGTCAAATAATCGATTATTTTGATAGGTAATCGATTACATTGTTCTTGAAATTTTTTTCAGAATAAACTAAGAACAAAATAATCGATTATACCTTTAAGATAATCGATTACAACAGTACAAAAACCATTTTTCCAAAAACCTTTGAATCAAATAAAACCTTAGTTAAGTGTTAAAAGCTTTGTTTGATTTTCATGAAAAACACTTAGTTAAATCAATGAATGAATGAGTGAATGCATGGATCAATCAGATAGCTTTCCTTTTACATAAAATTCTAAGTCTTCAAGCATATTGAAAGCTCAAAACTAATCTTGTATCAAGGACTTCCAAACTTCATGAAGCTCCCCCTGTATCCAACAGATATGTTTAGTTCCTATGATATGTTTAATTCTTTAAAAATTGATAACATCTTGAATTCTTCTTTCACAACATTACTGCTTACTCAGGTCCCCAAGATGCTAAGTTTAATATGATATATTCATTACAAATAAAGTACCACACTCCTGAGGTGGAAATAGCATTTGGACTTGGTTGCTAGTTATGGTACTAGTTAAGAAGAAGTGGAGCATCTAGTTTTTTGCTTCTTCTTTCTGGTGGAGCAGACAGTTCCTCTGTCACTGCAATTGTTGGGTGCATGTGCTAGCTGGTTGTGAAAGGTAAGTTCAGGTGCAATGAGAAGTGTTGTTAGATTCATGTATATTTCAAAGTTTCTATTTCTGATCAACTTGTGACAGTAATAGGAAGCAACATTATTGCATTTACCATCCTGCTTATTTAGGAATAAAAAAATACTTCAAGTGACCACTAGTCTAATAAGTATGAACTATATAAAGATATCAGGGAAGCATAATTAAGAGGTCTTGTATAATTGATTGACAACTGAATTAGCTAGAGAAGTGGACCTGAATATTCATGGTTCCTTACTTGAAAATCCTGCTAAATTGCTTGAATATAGAGCATGATGGCCTTTTATTACTTCAAACGTTTCTTTATGGGGAATCTCTCTTTCTTTCCTAACTAAAGATTTGGATCATCTTGTATATTTTATGTTTCTATTTCATAGTAGCCCCTAATAATTTCTTTGTATGGTATTGTTCCTACAGGTAGATGGTGGATCTAATGTTGAGAATTTAAGCTTGGAAAACATTCAAGCTCGAATCAGAATGGTTCTAGCTTTCATGTTAGCATCACTCTTACCTTGGGTTCACAACAATGAATTTAATAAGTTATCTCAATTTTCCTTTTTTGCTCTAAAAGGAATCATGGTTTTAATGTAACATGTTTTTTGTTATATTCCTAACATAGTAATTTATAGATAAGGAGATTTTTTATCTTTACTGTTAAATTATTAAGCATTTTATGATTTATTATTATTGCTTAACAACTCTCTTAGGGAAAGAAAGGTGTGCCTTTCTAATGAAAAAGGATAAAGAAACTCTTCACTTGGATGACCATTCCCAAAATGGAGTTCCTTCCCGATTTTTATTTTCTCCTCCCACTCCCACTCCCACTCCCCCTCTTAATTTTGTGCTAACGTGAATTTAGGTACAAATCATTGGAATAGATTCCTACAATTACACCTTTCAAAATTTAATAGGTTATCTCAATTTCTATAGTTAATCAAATTGCAATGAAAATAATTATAAAAATAATGGAAATGATTACACTAGAGAAAGATTAATATGAATTAATTGTTTTAAAAAAATACACCTTGTGGCAGTTTTTAGCCGCCACAATATTTTTTGTGTGAAAATAAATGTGTGAAAATAAAATAAAAAAAAACAATGTGACGGCTTTTAGCCACCACAATATTTTTTGGCAAATTTACCAGCGTTCATCTAAAAGCCGTCACAATCTGACATCGATACTTTTGACAGTTGATCCTGACCATTAGAAATACATTTTATGGCGATTTTTAACTGCCAGAAAAGGATTTTTTAACCGCCACAAATTTATCATTTTTTTGTAGTATATCATGGGAGGTCAGCCTACTAGATTGAAAAATGATTTTTTTAGAAAATAAACGTAGGTAATTAAAACATGTAATTGGAGTTTAAAGGGCTTATGATTGAAAAATGACTATTCAGGCTCATCTTAATTCATAAACTCCCACTCAAATGTGGCACTTATTCTATTGGCATTGTCAATGAATTTTAATAGAAAACATAATTCATTCCAGCACAGTGAAATTAACCTCCCAATAAACAAGCCAAGGTACCTTCTCCTAGGTTCCTTTTGAGCATCTAAGCATGGAAGGGATGCCTCAAACCAGTGGAATGTCTCCTGAATGAGAAATTAAATAAGAATCTCCAGAATCCAAGGAATATATATGAATTGGTAAAATATGAATTGGCAGCAATAATGAAAACCAAGGGTGATAAGAATATAATCTATGCAAATAATACCAACCAAACACAACAAAAGTTACATAATATTGCGAACAGTAACTAAGAAAAAGAGTGAATAAAGAATCCAAAGAAAAATTTGGGCTAGCTGTGTGAATGACGATTATCAATCATTTAGTTTTTGGTTGGTGTATACATTATTGATCATGTTCTTATTTCATGGAAGAGTAACAAACAACCTCGAATTTCTAAATCCTCCACTGAGTTTGAATATCAGGCAATGTCCTCTATTTGTTATGAGATTGTTTGGCTTTGTGGATTATTGGAAGAACTTGGCTTTCCTCAACATGAGATTACTTCTCTTCAATATTGTAAATTAGTCATATGTATTAGATAAAGTTTCCTTGTATAACTATAACTATAGGAGATTATTATTTAATAGGATTCTCTCCAGGATAAGAGGCATTCGGTCAACTCTGTTAAAGTAACTATATATCAAATTTAAAAATGAAGTTTTCAAGCCAGAGTCTTATAAAACTATTTATATGGCCAACTATATTCATTAAAATGTCAGTAAATATTAATGACAAGTGGAAGTAAGATAAATAAGTATCAAAGATGAATATGTGTGAAGGCATACAAAAAGACAAGATACAAAAGTATTATTTATGAGCAAATATTAGTGTGCTACTTATGATGTAAAATATGATCAAAAGAAAAGTTAGTTTTCAAGTTATTTTGGATATATACTCACGCAGATTGCATGGTCAGTAACTATATTATGCGGTTAGGTTGAAATTTCTCAAATTTATAATATCAATTAGTAACTATATACTGCAGATCCTGTAACTTATGATAATTGGTGACCATAATTTTGAAGCCCCAAGTCAATGGTGTTGGCACTTATGGCAAAATCAAAATTAGTCTTCCTTACTAAACTAATCTGGCCCTCAAAATCATAATTTGTCGAATAACTTCAGCAATTTATCTTTCTTAAAAGTAACCAGAGGACTATTTACCCATTTACCATTAATTGTGACTCACCCTTCAATTTTTGAGGACTATTTACCCATAACTAGAAAATTCTAAAGCCCAACTATACTCAAGCATTCACAGTGGTACAAAGAACTTGCAAACAACACGATTACACATGAACCTTGCAACACAGTAAAGCAAAATGGTTCTCTTTGGAATTAGGAGTAATTTAAAGCATGCAAGCATACTTGACATCCTTGCTTACATTGTTGGTATTTTTATGTTTCATTGTTTCACCTTGCTTTTCATGTTTTGAAATATATTGTATCCTCCCATTAGTTGTAATTTTCCTAATTTTCTATTATAATATATGTGTGGGCCACGTCCAATAGTGTGGGAGAGTGAGTGTGCTTTCATGATATGAACCAATACAACGGTTTATTGTTTTACGAATCGTCCTTGAAAAGACTTCTTGTTATAACAAAAGAAAAAGGTGTACGTCAAATGTTTGGCGAAAAGAAATAAAGATAAAGATAGTATGAAGAAAAGTGTAGCAAAAAAAATAACAAATTTAACATGAACAAAATGTTAAAAAAAATTAAAATAACAAAAAGGCGAAAAAAACAAGAAATGGAAGAAGACTCCATACCTTATGAAGAGTGATAAGCCCCGTGGGGATTCGCCACAAAGATTATATAAACCTTTGATAAGAACCAATGTTTGATCCAATTAAGAACCCAAGAGGAACTTCCTCTCACACACTTTTAAAAGTTTGAAGTTTTTATTCAATTCAAAGGTGAGTAATAAGACAAATGAATGGCTATTTATAGTCAACAAGTGGTGTCTCTCTCCTCTTTCTTTTCAATGTGGGACTTCAGTCACAAATTCTTTATTCAAAATTATATTAAAAAAATGTCTAATTCGTGCTGAACTTCATGTCCAATTTTCATCATCCTAAATGCAGAATTAGGACTTGAGACAAGAAATACAACTAGTAGGAAATTTTTAGAACTTTCAAACGCATCAAAGAAAGCCTAAAAACATCTAGAACTCAAGTTATGTTCAAAAAGCAATCTAGGCTCTTCACTCATTTTTCTTGGTTCTCATCATGCTCCCCTTCTTTAAAATAATTCATTCTCAAATTCGGATCTTCATCACCTACATCAAAAGGACTTAGGTCAGCAACATTAAATGTGGGGCTTACCCCATACTGATCGTGGAAGGCAACTTTATATGCCTTATCATTGATCCTCTCCAAGATTTGGAAGGGTCCATCTCGTCTACGCAAAATTTTTGATTTCCTTTGGGTAGGAAACCTTTCTTTTCTCATATGGAGCCAAACCCAATCTCCGGATTCATAAATAACTCTTCTTCTTCCTTTGTGTACTTGTTTAGCATATTGCTCCATTTTTTTTCTTAATTTGTTCTTTCACTTTTGATGGAGCTTAGTCACAGACTTTGGGGTAGACCACTCTGTAATAGCTTTAATCTTTTCTTCAGCCAATTGGACTCCTTTAGAACTTACCACAAACCCTTTTTGTAGCAATTCCTCAACTTGTTTTTGTAACTCTTATATCCTGTGAGGGTTGGACCGATAGGTGCGTCTATTGGGCAAAGAGGCCCCTGACACAAAATCCATATGGTGTTCAATCCCCCTTAAGGGAGGTAAATCGGGTGGAGGAAACACATCTCCAAATTCCCGTAAGAGAGAATCAACAACACTAGGAAAATGGTTAGAGTTAGCATTTAAATACAAGTCCTTATACACGCAAATGTACATTTCTTGTTTTTTCAAACATGCCCTCTCTTGAGACTAGAAATACAACTTGTAGGAAATCATTAGAGCTTTCAAACGCATCAAAGGACGCCTAAAACGGACATATAGAACTCAAGTTATGTTCAAAATATTGGAGCAATTTAGGCTCTTCACTCATTGGTCTTTGGGCTTTTCACTCATTTTTCTTTGTCCTCATTATTTCAGCTTGAGTGGCAGATGTATGAAACTTGTGTTCATCCAAGTCTACATAATATCAAAGTATGATGTAAGGCAATATAATGACATCGAATTTAAAAATCAGCAAAGTTCTAAGTTTACAAGTTGTTACTTTTCAATGGTATCGGCTTGCTCTTGCAAGTACCGTTATACCTACAAGGTTGTCTGCATAAATACCAGGCTGCTGTGATCAACATCTCGCAACATGTTATTTGAAAGGTCCACATAAGGACTAGCTACTCTAACTTTCTCACTCTGTTTGGATATTGAATCAGCAGGCACATCAATATCTGTGCATGTGAGTTCCAACATTATCAGTGATGTTATGTCATTGTGTCAAACAATGTTTCCAAAAGCAAGGCATAAATAGAGAAACCCAAAAGAGAAGTGCAAGATAAAAAAGTGTGTAAACAAAAAACAGGGATTTGGAAAATTGGTTCAATATCCTGGGCTAACTTTTTTGTGTGCTTTCAACACTACAGAAAACACTAAAAGAGCAGCCCAATTAAATTAGATCCTTATACCATCAACTAAACTCATAAGGGTGTTGGGTGTATGAAGATGGAATGGAGCAATTTCACTAGCCTCCTTTCTTGCTTCGATTTCTTCTGAAACTTTTTCATAGACAAAGCTCTCTAGGTCCATATTCTCATATTCTAAATATGCACTACTACAAAAGGTATATTCTATGACAATACAACGATGACAGTTGTATGATACCCATCGTCATTAGTGGGGCGATGGCAATTTTGTAAATAGGTTGCCAAGTTCAAAGATGGTTGTCAAATAACCATCTTCGAAACGTCAGTACAATGACATTTTTTGTGGCAACCATCGTGGTTATATAGGGCTATTTTTTGTTTTTTTCAAAACGACGATGGTATCATATAAAACTGTCTTCGTTTTGTATGAATAAGACTCAAAACAATGCCGATTCACGTAACAAACTGTCTTTGATTCGTAGTCTGTAAAATTAGACCCGTGACCTTTGTTTCCCATATCTGCGTTGTAGCCCTAACCAAGCACACATGTTGTCGTGAACCTCCCTCACTAACCCACATTTCGTCCTACGTCGTCAACTTTGGTGTCATCGTCGCGAGGGTCACTTGTGGTTGGTCGCAGTCTTGTCTCCGTCCATACAGGTAATGCATTGTGCTTTTGCTGTTTGTACTCATTGCACCTTCTCGTTCCACTCGAATCTTATTTCCATATAATATCCAAAGCAAGGACACATTACAACATGAGAAATGATCCCTTTTAGGTTTTCTACTTCAGCAAAGTGTGGGATTTTATTTATAAATTCAGGGTTTTTAATTTAGGATTCGTATTTTGTTTAGGGATTTTATTCTTTTCTATAATTGTTCTATCTCAACTTTGGTTTCTGTTGCTAATGTGTTTTGCTTAGTTGTAACTTTTGCCTCTTGAATTTGCCGTTTTAGGAGGATATTGTTCCCTGACTAAGGACTTGTAGGGTTCCTTCTTTGGCTTTTGCTTTTGTTTTGAATTGATAGGTTCACTAATAATGTAAAAAATGTCATCTTGTTTTCAATTGATATGTTTACAATTCTGAAATACAGTCTAAACTATAAACATGGTTTAAGGTGTACCAGGCTTATTAATTTGAGTTATATTTTTGTGCTCGTTTTTTTTGTACTCACAGTTATAGAGAGTGGTTCTAGTGAATAGTGGAAATGCCAATCTTATGTGAGAGATGAGAGAAGAGAATCTTGATTGTTAGATTTGTACACATGATCGAGTTCAAGATTGAAACATTAAGTGATGGTTTACAAGCATTTTAAAATGTTTTATGACTTCAAGTTTTGGTCTTGTGCTATCCCAAAACTAATAATTTTGTTTCTTTTCATTTCTCACGTAAGATTGACCTTCACATACATGTATATATATTTGTCTATGGTATGTTGTGTTCTTCATTTCTAGTGGCTAATATTTTAGAAATTGCCATCCTACTATGGGCCTTTTCTGGGTTCATGTTATTACCATTTCTATGCATCTTAACTTCAACTTAAATTAAACCAATCAACAAAAACTGGTAAAAGGAATAAAAAGCACTTCACTTTTAGAGATATGAATATGATTTTGTCATATTTGAGGTACACTGCAAAAAACTCTTCCATATGGAGAATGTGACAAAGTTTGGGTTGAGTGGACAATTGATCAGGTTTCAAGTATAAGTTTGGTCTTTGTTTTGGCAAATTAGTTTTGCACTCTGAAGGGTATCTATATACAATCCTAAATGATTGGCTCATACATTATTATTCATTGTTTTTCGTAATGTTTATTTCATTTGCAGTATTTTCATTGGTCTAACTTTTCTACTTTACAAGTTCATGTGCTTAGGGGCTTCAAACCATTAAGTAGTCATTTTTAAAATTTCAGGGGAAAAATACACAGCCCCTTCCATTATGTCCCTTTTTCATATTACCTCATTGTGGTTTGGTGAAAGGTGCAGTTTTTCCCTCCTGTGGTTGTATATTTATTGCACCATGCCACCATGGGTCAATACCTGGGCAAATGGATCCGTCAATGCAAGCCCAAACAAACTAGGACGACGCGAGGAAAATAAAATAACGAAAAAGAAGGATCTGATTGAAAAGAAGACGTTGGGGGAGGTAGGTTTACCGTCGTAGTGGCCGAGGCACGGTTCTGCATGGCTCCTTTACACTGCAGAAGTGGGTGTAGAGACGACAAAACTGAGTGTGATGTGTGGGACTGGGTGCAGAGACGATGAAGTGGGTAGCAGCTGAGATGCACGGGATTGGGTTTAGGTCGTAAATATGTTTAAAGACAGAGACGGTTATCGAAAACCGTCTTTGATATGTTGGTTTTAATTACAAAAATGTCATTACATTTTTTCGTACAACAAATACAAAGACAATTTCATATACTACCGTCGTCAAATACCTAAATCAAGGACGATTCCAGGTCAACCATATTCGTTCCATGCAAAATAATTACCACTTTGCCTCTGCATCATAAACTAAGATGGGTTTTTTAATAACTGTTGATGAATCGGTGATGTTAAATTTGGTTTTTCTAGTAGTGATTTTTTTTGACTTACATACTATGATTTATGTCTGTAGGAAAAAGCGTTTGTGGGCATAGGTCATTTTTCTTGTAGTGTCACCTCCTTCGCTTGAGGCACAAAGGTCTCATCTGAAGGTGGTGTAGCCTCGTTTCCTGAAGACCAAAGCTTGATCAACGTCACTCTCAACCCCATTGAGTGCCCTTAGGTGTTCAGTAGTGGACAAAGGCTTTTGCTTTTAGAGGCCTTTTGGACACATGGGCCATGAGACCTATTGCCTTAGGAGGAACGAGAGTGAGAGGTGTACATTCTTAAGCAGGTAGATCCTTGGACAAAGGTGCGTCCGTCTTTTTCTTGGTTCTCTACTCAGCTTGAGCAGTGGCTTCATTTGCATCCATTTCTTCTTCTTGTTCAACAACTTTCTCCCAAACTGCGTTTAACTAGTCATCTTGTCTAGTGTTGAGTCCAAACTTCTAATGAAGTTCAGAGAGTATAAAATCATCCACCTAGGGAGTTTGTTGGAATGAGCCATCATCTACTAGCCTCATCTTCGAGATGTTCTCTTGGCTGAAGGCTTTTTGCTTTGATAGAAACACCCCGTCTAGGTAGATTTTGTCTTGTACATCTACAGGTGTCTCATATAAGAACTTCCTTATTACTACGTGGGCTTCAAATACCTTAGTGAGTACAACACTATGGTAAATATCTTTCCCAATGCTCTTTTCTTTCATCACTTCAGTTGCAAAATAGTTGAAGAGAATCTTAGGCAAGTCAAAGGGAGTGCGTTCCATAAGATGTACAAAATAATCTTATGGACATTGAACAATAAATCATTTGAGCCCTATTTATGAATGATTGCCTTGTTGACTATCTGCTGAAAGATTTTGGCCATGCTCGACAAGGTTCCATATCGCCTGGGGGTCTTAGCCTAGTTGGGTCCCCACAAGGAGTCCCTAATGTGGTCTTCCAGTTCATCTCCCCAGCTGTTAATGAACTTTGTGCCACGACACTCACAACCAATGGCTTGAGCAATTGTCTCAATAGACAACTTTATGGATATGCCAAGTAATCTTCCTATTAAGTAGCCTCCAATGACTTCATTTATGTACAACTTGGTAGTCCTCTAGAACTCGCAAATGAGTTTAGCCACCACCACCTTGGGGTCTTCGAAAAAGTGATGGATGCAACACAACATGAGGTTGGGTTTGATGGCGTACCCAACGTTCTCCAAAGATTCAATGTCAAAGAAGTGTTTGACATGAACTCTGGGTTCCATATCCTTCATTATGACTTCCACAACAAGGATGATCACGAGTGTAGGTCTTGTGATACGAATAGGGGAAGCTTCCTCGGATGAAGCGGAGGGAGGTTTGTTTCTGAAGTCAGGTGCGGCTTAGACAACTTAGGTTTGGTTCTGTTTCTTGGGCATTCCTAGGGTTTTGGGAAGTTTCTAAGTTTCTTAGAGGGAGAAAGGTTAAGGTGGAGAGAGGTTTATGAGAAAGAGAATGTGAAAAGTTTGCAGAAGGTTTGATAGTGAAAGGTCGTAATGATGAATGATGGTGAGGTTTAAGTGCTTAGGGTGAAGAAAGAGAAACATAACGCAGAGGGAAGTTGAAAGGATATGGGCTTTTTCACTAAACTTATGTCCAAGCTCACAGTCCATTTATTGGACGCATGTGTGTAATGCTTAAGTACTAACTAAGCTCATTGGACGATAGGTCCTTTGGATGCTCAGTGGTGTATTAAGGCTTCACACATGGAGTTGAAACTTCATTCCATAGGGAACATGCCAAGCCTTTCTCTTAAAGAGATTAGCATGTCCTTAGTAAGGGGTTTTGTAAATAAATCAGCAAGCTGATCTTCTGTGGATACAAACTATAATTCAACAGTACCCTTCTAAACGTGATCCCTTATGAAGTGATGTTTTATTTCTATGTGTTTGGCACGCAAATGGATGATGGGGGTTTTAGAAAGATCTATAGCAGCAATATTATCACAAAGGATAGGAATTTTACTCTCAAACAAATTATAATCCTCAAGCTGATATTTGATCCAAAGGAGTTGAGGACAACAACTTGCATCTTATATATACTCAGCCTCTACTGTCTATAAAACTATTGTCCCTTGTTTCTTGCTTTTCCAAGAAACTAAGCATCCACTAATGAAGTGACAACCTCCACTAGCGCTTTTTCTTTCCACTCTATCTCCAGCAAAATCCATATCACAATAACCAAGCAACTTGTATTCCTTTTCTCTCTTAAAACACCTACCAAGGTTAGGAGTACAGTTTTTGGATGCATATAAGTTTTCATTTTCTTTGCATCATCCATATTAAACTTCTTTAGAAGTTCCTTCACATACTTGGTTTGATGTATGTATATGCCTTCGTCTATTTGCTAGATTTGAAGTCTAAGGAAAAACTTCAATTCTTCTATCATACTCATTTCAAACTCTATCTGCATAAGCTTGGAAAAATCCTCGCACAGAGAGTCATTAGTAGCACCGAATATGATATCATCCACATATATCTGGACGATTAGGAATTGACTTCCATAATCTTTGTGAAACAGAGTAGTATCTATCTTTCCTCTTATAAATCCATTTTCAGTTATAAACAAACTTAACTTTTCATACCAAGCTCAAGGAGTTTGCTTTAAACCATACAAATCTTTATTAAGTTTGAAAACATTATGAGGGTAGATAGAACTCTTAAACCCAGGGGACTATTCCACAGAGACCTCTTCCTTGATAAGTTCATTGAGGAATGCACTTTTTACGTCCATTTGATACATCATCATTCCATGATGAGCAACAAAGGATAGTAAAATGCATATTTTCTCTAGACGAGCAACATAAGAAAAAGTTTCAGTATAATCTATACCTTCCTATTGTGAGTAACCTTTGGCCACAAGCCTAGCCTTGCTCCTCACAACTTTACCTGTTTCGTCCAGCTTTTTTTTTAACACCCACTTTGCTCTAACAGAAGATTTTCCTTTGGGGAGTTCTACAAGCTTCCATATATTGTTCTTCTAAAATTGTTCCATCTCTTCTTGCATTGCTTTGACCAAGTATTCATCAAACATAGCATTATCTATGTGTTTTGTCTCGATCTCTGAAAGTAGCACTGTATGCTTCAAGAGTTCCTTGTCTGGACTTTGTCCTTAGGATCACCAATGATTTAGGACTCTGGATGGTGTTTCCTTACCAAACATCCAGTTGGTTCTTTGACTTCTTCAGGTTGATCGTCCACTAGTGAGTTGGACGCAAACTTGTCTTGACTGGACGTAGCAACAGACTTGACGATATTTTCTATTTTTATCTATGCAAAGATGTCATGCAACTCTGACATTGTGATGTCAAGCTTGTTGTCATTAAATCTTACATGAATGGCCTCTTCCACACTTAAGGTTCTAGAGTTATACACTCTATATGCCTTGTACGATTCAAAGTATCCAAGTAAGATTCCAGAATCATATTTAAAGTCAAAATTTCCAAGGTTATCCTTGGTGTTTTAAATGAAACATTGTCATCCAAATGGGTGGAAATAAGAGATGTTAAGCTTACGTTCCTTCCACAATTCATAGGGAGTCTTCTTTAAGATTGACCTTATATAAATTTTGTTATGTAAATAATAGGAAGTGTTTACCACTTCAGCCCATAAGATTTTAGGGGTTGAGTGGTCTTTAACCATGATCCTAGCCATTTCTTGAAGAGATATATTTTTATCTCAACAACTCCATTTTGTTGTGGTGTTCTTGGAGTAGAAAAATTATGGTGAATACCATTCTCTTCACAAATTTTTTTCAAAAGATCATTTTCAAACTCTCCCTCGTGATGACTTCTGATTAAAGAGATACAAATACCTTTTCATTTTGAATATTTTTACAAAATTTATAGAAGATATCAAAAGACTCATCCTTGTGGGTTAGGAACTTGACCTATGTCCATTTAGTGTAATCGTCCACTATGACCAGACCATATATGTGTCCAAAAAGGGATGTAGTCCTTGTTGATCCAAAAAAGTCAAGGTGTAGAAGCTCTAAAGGCCATGAAGTGGAAACAACAATTTTAACTTTAAAAGAACTTTTTACTTGTTTCCCTTTCTACCAAGCTTCACAAAGAGAATCATGTTGATATGATAGCTTTGGAAGTCTTCTTACGAGGCTATGCTTTTGAATATTTGAGATTAACCTCAAGCTAGCATGACCAAGCTTCTTATGTCATACCCATTGATGCTTTTTGACTTAGAATAAGCATGACATCTTTTGACTAGACAGATAACCAAGTTTAATCTTATAGAGATTTCCTTGTCTCTTAGCAGAGAAGAGTGAAGAGTTGTCCTTGTTCTAGACGATACACATATATTTGTTAAATGTTACATTGAATCCACTTTCACATAATTGACTTATACTAAATGAATTATGCTTCAATCCTTTAACAAGTAAAAAATTATAAATAGGAGGATAGGGAGGAATGCAAACCTTACACCACTTATCAAACTTTTCTGATTCCCTCTGAAAGTGACCACCCCACAGACATAGGGATTATGGTTTAGAACATAAACTTTTTGCCAGTCATGTGTCATGGGCAACCACTATTTAGGTACTGTGACTGGTGTTTCTTTCTTGTTATCAAGGAGGTCTACAACAAGAAATATTTTATTCTTAGGTACCCAAATTTTTTTGTGTCATTTCTCCTTGTTAGCTTGTGGGTGTTGATAGGCAATGGACAAACCATTTGATGGGTTGCGCTTTACAGGGAGTTCTTTGCACTTATGAGTTTCATGACCCATTTTTCCACAAAAGTAGGAAACAATGACTTCTTCACCATGTACAATCTTTTTGCCTTTGAAACCATGGCCAAATTTGTCTTTAGGGTTTCTTTGCACCTTGATAATTTTGTTAACGGCTCCATGACCACCAACAAATTTGCCTAGTTTATCTCTCAAGGTTTCTATCTTTTCATAGAGTTTTACAATCTCAAGAGGTGGTTCCTTCAAGACCTCACGTCCCTTAAGTTTATAGTTCAAATTCGATGACATCTTTTTTGTAATGTTGACATTCCATCCAAAGATCTGAGTTTTTCTTTTTCAGCTTATCAAGTTCATCATTAGCAAGGGTGCATTCTTTTCGAAGTAAACGTTTTTGTTTAAGCATTTCCTTGTACCCTTCTTAATCTTCAAGAGTTGTGGTTAAAGATTTCACCCTTTCTTCCAAGTCTTGAAAATCCTTAAGAAGAGTTTTGCGTCCACTGGATACCTTTTTGTAGTAGTGCCTTGACTTCCTCGCAAACTTTCTTAAGATCCTATTGCTCTCTTTCAACGTGTTGAAAATGTTTGTTTAGTTTTCTATAAGCTTTAGAGACGCAAGAAGAGGTAAACAAAAGTTAATTGTACCCTTTAATTAAATTTTCTATAGATTTGAATATTATCTCTTCACCATTAAAGTTGATAGTGTCATCAGGCTGAGGATCCTTATCATCTGAACTTGTGTTCAGTGCTGGTTCAACTTTATTGGTGGACGCATTAACCATCAGACATAGGTTGGCTTCTTCCTCATTGTCCTCGTCAGACGATGAGTGTCCAAATCTTCACAAGTGCTCCTGAGGCTTTTCTTTTTGGACTTGAAGAATTTCTTCTTCTTATCCTTTGAGTTTTCAAGGTCAGGACATTTTGACTTGAAGTAACTTGGCTTCTTGGACTCATAGCAGCAGATTGGACTTTTCTCGTTCTTGTGGAAGAGTATTTTGAACGAACTATGGAACCTGGAAGAGTTCTTGTTTTTCCAAATCTTTCTGGTGATTAGACTTAGCTCGTCATCTTCTTCGTCAAAGTCATCATCTGCGAATTCTTCTTTTGAAGCATCATTGACGGCAAGGGCCTTGGACGATGATAATTGTTAGAGGCATATAGAGTGTTGAGGGTCATTTTAGGCTTGGAAGTCAGAACCTCTGCACTTGAGTTTTGGGTTGCAAGTTGGGTTTTGATTGGTGTAATTAGCATAATTAGTTAGATTAGATGAGCCTAATCAGGATCCATCCTTTCCTACTGACTCAGTCACTATATATTAGTGCAATTAGTTAGTTAGAGATTATTACTTCATTTTAGAACAAACAAAATTTGTTGTTATTTTTACAAGTTTTCAAAATTAAAATTTCTCTCTATTTTTCTCAATTATTCTTCATTGTTCTTCAGTTTTCTTCTTCATTTCATTTTTGTTCTTCTATTTTCTTGCACATATCTAGTGGCTCTTCCACTGATGATGATCATGAAAGACTAAACAATCAATCAATCCAAGGATCAAGTACAAGCAAGAAGAATTTGAGTTCAGGTTTGGTAGTTTAATTTCTGTATGAATTTTCATTTTCTTCTTCAATCCCCTATTCGATTTTCATGATTATGAATGTGTTTAGGATGAAAACGGATTACGTTATGAATTTATTTTCTAATTTTGAATTTTAATCATAGATTGTTTGGATGATATTTCAATAAGTTTGTTGTTTCAATTAATTTAGGAGTTAATTTAATAGAATTGCTTCTAATGACATTGAATGAACAAGATCATTATCTGAGAACTATAATAATTCGCATTGCTTGGTTTGGTGAATTGGATTGATATCCTTGAATTTGTTTACAACATCTTTTATTAATTCTTTAAATTTCTAATTTTTTTTCTTAAATTTTAGTTTGTGTTTCGCAATTTTTGTACAAATTTGTGGCCTTTGGTGAGTCGGTTCTGTTTAAGAAGGATAAAAAAAAGTGGTGCTGGACATCCAATTTTCTGAGTAGTTTGAGTTATTTAACCAACTATATCGTCTGATGTTGAACGCAAGAGATTGCAGAAGATGTTGAATGCAAGAGAAATTACAAAAGTTTAAAAACAACTAAGATCATTCTCCTTGGTCAAATTATGAAGTTTGTCTAAAAATATGGATAGTCTAAGATTAAATATGAAACTAAAACTATGAGTCATGGTTATCCAGCAAAAATCCATCATCGAGATTGTTCTGCAGCATATTCATAGTACCTTTACATTGTTATTAAAATCTTAATATGTTTAGCTCATTGTTTAAGTATGATTGAATTTTTATTTATTTTGTGATCAATGTGTTGGTGTTATTTTTTTAATTTTATAAAAATATTAAACAGAAGTGCATTTCCCTAAAAAAATTGAAAAGAAGAAATAAGGTTCAATCTATCCACATTTTTGTTGATTATTTGTTTCTCTGGTACGTTAATACACCGATCAAAGTTGAATAGTTTAGAAGGAAAAATAACATATATCCCTATTTATTTTATCATTGGATAGTTAATTTGTGTAATTTGTTTTTATTAAGTGTTTTGGCACGTTAAAGTATCATATTTGTGAAGATTTGAAGCTTACGTATATTTTTCATGTTTAAATTTTATATATCATGATGAGATTGTAATGGAGAATGAGTGAAGCAGCAAAAGATTATCCTAATAGAGTAAAAAAAGGTTCTTTCATGCATAATGTATTATTATCATAATAGTTGAAAGAAAAATAATAACACGTAGATTATTACTAATATTTAACAATTAATATTATAAATTGTTATGGTACAATGCAAATTGAATAACCTTCCATTCTCTCTATTATTTTTTTCTTTTTAACATTAAAATATGACGCTATGTTATAAGCTCAATTATATATTCAAATTTTCTAACTATAACTAGGTACCGTGGATATTGGTTAAAAAATTTATAGTACATTTTTTAAAATACTATACTTTTAAAGATTTAAATATATATTGAATGGCGTTTGTATTTATGATAATAAATAAATTTTAGATAAAATATGTTTTCTCGCTCAAAATACTTTGAAATACTGATTTTAGTCCTATAAAAATTTAATGAGTTTAGTCCCCACATTTACTAAACGATATGTGGTTTTAGCCCCTTACAGAAACTACAAATATATTTTTATGAATAATGTGGGACTAAAAACATGTAATTTTTTTTACGGACTATTATTAACTTTTAGAAATATTTTGACGGATAAAACATATTTTATCGATAATTTTAAACAAATTTTTCATGTTTATTTTATATTAATCAATGTTTATGGGTACACATTCATTATATTTTTAACAAAATTTCATTTAAGATGTTATAACTATTTTTCCATTCATGGAAATTTTTCTTAAGACTCATTTAATCTAATTGAAATTGCGATTGACAGATTGGGAAATTATAATTTTTAGAATAAAATCATAAGAATTACTCACTTTATCCCAAAATAAGTGTCGTTTTTTAGAAAAAAATATTCTAAAATAAGTGATAATGGTAATGATTTGCCTTAGTAGTGGATGAACTAACGAAAGATATTCAAGAGGAAGTGTTGTGGTGTATGCTTTCTGTAGATGATATCGTGTTTATTGATAAGACCAAAGATGGTGTTAATAGGAAATTGTAATTGTGGAGAAATACTTTGGAGTCTAAAGGATTCATGATAAGTACGAGCAAGACAGAGTATATGAAGTGTGAGTTTTCACGAGTAAGAGATGGTGAACAAGACACAGTATATCTACTTAATCAAGTGGTACCCAAGAAAGATGTTTTTAGATACTTGTGATCAATTTTGCAAAAAAGTGGTGAGATTGATGAGGATGTAAATAATAGAATTAGAGCAGAGTGGATGAAATGGCAGAGTGCATCAGAATTTTTGTGTGACCGCAAAATTCCCCTAAGCTAAAAGAAAATTTCTATAGAACAATTTTAAGACCGACAATGTTATATGGAGGGGAATGCTGGTCAGCACATAGACAACATGAGCATAAAATAAGGGGTAGCAGAAATGAGGATGTTAAGGTGGATGTGCGGTTATATCAAGATGGATAAGATAAGTAATAAGGATATTCGACGAAAGGTATCAGTGGTACCAGTATGTGAAAAGATGAGGGAACATAGATTGAGGTGGTTTGGGCACGTTATGAGACGACCACTGGATGCTCCTGTAAGAACAAGAGTTTGTTACCAAGAGCTCGACCCAATGAGAGGTAGAGGTCGACCGAAATTTACCTAGGGAAAGGATGTTCCAGTTGTTCCATTTTTTAGTTCTTTTCCTCTTCATTTTTCCCCTCTTCCTTTCACCCTTCTTTTTATTTTAGCTTATTTTTCCTATCTTTTGTCTTTTTTCCACTTTTTGTCTTCCTCTCTCCCTTTCTCTTTCTTTATCTTATTTTCGATCTATCATGGGGTTCATCTACCACCGACCCCAATTAACTTGGGTTAAAGGTGTTGTTGATGTTGATGAAGTGATAATGGCAATGAAGACCTAGAGAATGAAAGACAGAGATGGAGAAAAATGGAAAGTGAGTGGATCTGTCTTACTGATGAACTTAGAGTTGATCTTGAGTATTACCGCCAACGTACAGAGAGGTTGGAGATGGAACTTAAATTAGAGAATAAGTCCTCAGTGGAGATGGATGATGCACTAAAGAGAGCTATTATGGGACATGCTAGAATGGTAGAACACTATGCTAATCTACAAGAAAAATATGATGACTTGGTTACTAAGCATGATGCTACAATGGAAGGCAGGGACGGATCCAGAAAATTAATGAAGGGGGGCACTCAATAAGTTCAAATACATATATTTTAATAACAAAAGTATGTTACAATAAAAATGATTACAATTTCATCCTTCTAGGCCTTATAAAAGGAAACTTTTCACAAGTCTAAAAGGGTCAAGTTACTAGTAGTGATGCTTTACCAAGAACCAAATCAGTTAACCAATGAACAAAATCCCACCAAGGCTAACTAACATGGTTAAGACCTTGCATTGCAGCAACCAGATTTCCACTTCACTTACTCAATCCCAAAATTCAATCAAGGGAAAATTAGATTCGGTTTACATCTTGAACTATTTTGTTCTCAAGGCCATTTTCAAACATAAACAAGTATCTGTTAACCTTCATTGCAAATTCAGAAAAATCCTAGCTGGTAGACTATTCTAGATTACCTATTTCTTGTTAAGAAATTTCAAAAGAACCAAATTTAAAATTTCTAAAGGTGACATGCAATCAAGTCATGCATACAATCACATCAAAAATACTATCAATTTTAGAATAGGCATATGCTAAAATGACATGGAGAAGAAACCTTCAAGAGTCCTCCTATTTTGTACACAATGTTGACTAAAAATAAGATCCAACAAGTCTAGAGTTACTTATGTCATTGTTCGGGTAAAATCAATGAAGTAATCAAACAATCACATAAAAAATGAATTGTAAGAATCAAATTAGCATGTTAGAATGAGATAGAGTAAAAACCTTCAATAAAATCTCCTCTTTGGCATAAGCTGTTTTATACTAGCCTAGAATAATTCATGTCAGGTACAATAGACAAGTTTGTGATAGATTAAAAACATACCTGTGTTAGTTGTCTACTTTCATGGTTTCCACGTAGAAGGGTAATATTAGCTGGGTTTCTGAAGTTAAACAAAAATAAATGGAAGCATAAGTAAAAAGAAAAGTATTTATAAAATCAAAATGATTCCAATTCCAATTTTTAACATTGGAGAACCAAACATGATCACTAAATTACTTACAGCCATGAGGAAGCAAAAAAACCTTCTTAAACATCAAGATATAACTGTGAAAGGACCATAGTATAACTCAAAGTCACGTGAGCAAATTAAGGGAGATGATGCGAGCATACATGGAAACAACATACCTAGATTTTAGAAGTAAAAGGATGGTGAATACTTCAAGACTATTGTAACCCCGATCAATAAAGTCTCCCTGCCACACATTCAGGAAGATATAGAAGTCAAGAAAGAAGATGTTGTAAAAATGCGTATCGACATTGTTCAGTTCCAAAAGAGAAGTAAATAATTGAAGTATTCTTACATGGTAATCTAATTTATTACCACCAACAAATTCTTTCAATTAATGTCTGTCACAATTCGCAAATAACATGATTAGGGTAAAAAAACACTAAATAAAACATAAATCTTATGGAAAAAGAAAAATAATAATAAGAAAAGAAAAAAATTGATGTGTACATGTTGAGTAAAGGATTGGTGTGCGAAGTGGAGGCCTGGAGGGTGTAGAGGTCCAGCCGCCCAAAAAAGACGCCACTGCAGGCTGCAGAGTCCAGCCCCGGTGAAGAATGATGCTAAAACCCAGAATCCCAGAAACGGAAGCGCGGGAACGCAACTCGGAGTCGGAACCTCGGAGGTGTTGGCGTGTTGCGACTTGCGCGAGAAGGCTCTAGAGGTGGGCAGTGGCTGACGATAGTGGTTATGGCGGAGGAGGAGCAAAACATGTGGTCTAGGGCGAGAGGAAGGACAACAGAAGGACTGAGCGGTGAGCAGTGAGCTAGCGCGTGGTCTCATGGTCTCTTACTCTCTTGGGTATTTTGTGGAAAATTTTAAAAATAAGGGTATATTAGCAATTTAATGTGAAAATTTAAGGGGGGACACTTGCCCCCCTTCTCTTAGCAGAGGTGAAGAAGGCAAGAGCAAAAGCCTCAAAAAAAGGTCATGCTCGCTTCGCCGAATCTGTTTCTGCTGAGCTTTCTGCATTTAGAGTGGAAAGAGAAAGGGAATCAAAATTATTGATAAAAGAAAACCAGATGTTGAACATTCAACTTCGAGATACTGCTGAAGCTGTTCAGGCTGCTGGAGAACTACTTGTTAGACTAAGAGAAGCTGAACATGCAACAACTGTTGCAGAGGTACAGTTCTATCTCATTAAGGGGTTCCCTAATGAATGCATCATATTTTAAGGGTGTTATTCTGGTGGTAATTTGGGTTGGTGTTTTGGCACACTAGCTACCAAATAAACAGGAAAAAAGAAGGGACTGGCATAAAATAATACAAAATTTACAAGGAAAGAGACACTATAATGAATACAGAGTGAATTGTACTTCTGCTATTATATTATTTGCTAAAAGGGTAAAAGGAAACATGGAATGTTCTTAAAATGGATTATATAATATATAATGCACTAATACTTTGGCCTCCCTATTTATTAAATACCAAACTTACAAATAAAGAATAGGAAGGAGCATAATGTGACTTAAAAACCAGTAACTGTGATAGAGAAGCTTCAGCTTCAGCATAAGTTCTATCTTAACACATTTCGGATTATTCATTTCCTGAATAATATATTTCTTATGTTATACAAGAGAATTTTGCAAATTTGCAACAAGATAATGAAAATTTGAAGATGCAAATTGAGAAGATCAAAAGAAAACACAAGACAAAGATTAATACCATGAAGCAGTACGTTACAGAGAGTAAATTACCTGAGTCTGCACTACAACCACTGTATAGAGAGGATTCTGATGTGGCACACAATGCAACTTCCTCCTATACGTATGATGATTAGGTATGAAGAGCAGAATTTGGAGCAATATATCAGGAGCATTACTAATTCAACTGTTGTTAGTATTATTATCAGTTTGATAGCAGAGACTGCGCATATGATAAAATTGAAATTTTTTTTGTCTAACATCAGATCCTACTTGGATCAAAGGGAATTCCTAAATGCCACTTTCTTTTTTTTATTCCTAGAAATTTGTTGTATTTTTTTCCATGTTGTGATCATCCAACACTCTCGTTATAGAACTGCAACAATGGTGATAATTCATGTTTTCTACTGATATAATAGGAAATTCATTGTTGTACCA
Source organism: Glycine tomentella (assembly GCA_007407185.1). Lineage (NCBI taxonomy): Eukaryota > Viridiplantae > Streptophyta > Magnoliopsida > Fabales > Fabaceae > Glycine > Glycine tomentella. The sequence goes on along the minus strand of PYAF01006011.1, from coordinate 17,976 downwards.
TTGCATTCTTGTCCTTTACCCCTAATTTTTCCTGGTAAATAAATATCCTTAGTGTTTTCATTTCATATTTCTTCTTTTATTCCCAAAACCATAAATGCAAATGCTACATGTTGCCACTGTTGTATGTCCAATATGTTTGTTATACATGATGTGCAAAATATGTTACGCTCACACAAAGACAAGCGTACCCTACACAATAGTAACAGTGATCTCGAAACTCCAGATATTGAACTCAAATGAGTAGTTGTCTTCCCAATTAGTCAAGTTTATTAAACTAACAATTGAAGTTATTAAAAAGATAGTTTAAATATTTTTATGGTTTTGGTTTTATAAGAAAATAAATGAACAAATATAACAAAAGGGTTGAGTGATGATAATAATGATCAGGGGTTATGACTTACTAGTACTAATTTTCCCTCAATCCTAACCGTAATGAAATTCTTTCTCCAGTTAATTACTGATTCACAAAATAAACTAAGCATATGATCAAGATTAGAAGATGCTCCTTGCCTTAAATCAATACCCCAATGATCATGGATCTATCAATTTAAGTCAAAATATAAAATCAATTCTAGGGAAGATTAATTAAAGATTAACTAATTTATTGGAGATTGCCAAAACAGTTTGATCATACAATTTGACATAAAACATTCTCTACCTAGATCTACCAATTACATGCAAATGATAACTACTATCCAATTAATTAAGTATCAAAATGACTGGTTCCAAATAAATAGTAAAACCAAGAGAATTAGTTAACATAAAATCAATGAGGAATTCCATTAAAAATGAGAAGAATGATACAAATGGACAGTTACATCATAATCTTTGAACTAAGGATACTAGCCGCTCATGATCATAACAACACTAGCAATGCTAGATATAATTCACACAGATATACCAATAAGCAGGAACAATGATCATGATTCGTTCTAGCAACATTGTCTACGTTCTTCATTTCTTAAAAGCCATCAAGGTTGTCACAAATTTGTAAAAGATAAGAATAAAACTCAGAATAATTAAAAAATTGATTTTTTAAAAAGTCTAGAGGCCTATATATAGCTTCCTAAAGATATTTGCTCGAAAAAGAGCATTACAACTATGGTTAGAAGTGACGCTGAAGCCTTGAACCATTATAAATTGACTATGACTCTCTTGATTTACCATGACCTCATGAATTTTCCATGATCATGGTCAATTTGCCATGGTTATTGTTGCATCTTGACGCTGTTTTGGAAGACTGTTATCACTTTTATTATGACAGTGTTGATTACCACGGCCGTGATCAATGTACCACGGTCCAAATGTGAGCTTTGTCAAGAAAATGCATGAAAAATGACAAAAGCTTACACAAAATATCACTGAAAAAGTAATTTATCAATAACTTGTAACAATCCCATTTTAGAAAAGATTGTTGTGTTGTTTTACGAGAGTTAAAATATGTTTGTCCTCAAAAAGAATTTTGAAGTTTTCAAAATTAGCAACAGAAGGGCCACCTAAACTGAAAAGCAACCCGACAGCTTGCCTCATTGCGCGAAGGCTGAAAAGGGCCCTTAACTTCTTGCGACCTAATACCCTAACGCCATCATCATGCTTCCTCTTAGTTGAACCAGAGGAAGATGCATTGGGAGAAGCCACAACAATTGCAACACCACCAAGGTCAACCCTAGAAGTAGTAGGCATGGCAATGGGGGCGATTTTTGTGTATACCGCCCCCGACCTCGCCCCCGAAAACCGACGAGGGCCAGAAATTTGCACTCATCCTCGTCCCCGACGGGGGTCGATTTTTCCCGCCCCGCCCTCGCCCCCTAAATATACTTATAAAATTACTGTTAAAAATTTAATAAAAAACAATAATCATAGCTAAAATATCGACGAAACCAAGTTTCAAATGTATGTAATTAGAATAAAATTTCAACATTAGATGTAGTGTTCATTGCTCGAAAATAAATCTTAAATATAACTCTTAATTCTTCAATCATTATTCATTCCTCCAAGTGGGTAGTAATGTCATTTCCCATCATATCACTTGCATAATCACATGGATAAACCATAAACCAAAATTATAATATAAAGAAGAAATTGATTATTTAAAAATTTACATTCTTATATGGCATATACCTTCATCATCTGAAGCTATCTCATTAACCAAAGTAATACTTTCTGCAAGAATTTTAGATTTCAAAATACCTGTATCAAATATAACATAATGTAAATAATTAGTTATCAAATTAAAAATAAATAGTTATTTAATATAACGACCTTAAGTATTCAAGCATTACCATCAGTTTCAGCACTCAATAACCAACTTCTAGTGCACATCAATGCCTCTAAAGTAGTCCAATAAAGTCGACTACAATGAGGACTTAAAATTTGGCCACCGGTACTGAAAGCAGATTCAAAAGCTACTGTTGATACAGGAATAGCTAAGATATCCTTTGCAATAGCTTGAAGTGTTGGATACTTGAGATCATTCGACCTCCACCACCACAAAATATTAAAATCACTGGATCTAGGTAAAACATCCTCTTCTAAATAATGATCCAACTCTGTTTTAGCATGAGATCTTTTGGTGTTCTTTTTCCTCGAAACATACTTATCAAATTCACATAATTCATCACCTTCAACATTACCACCTTCAGGTAATGAAGATCTATGGAAGGAGTCATCATTCATCTTGGATTGATAATCAAAAAGCAAGTCATAACACAACTGTCTAATTTTACTAACTTGAGCAAAACAGTCATGTTCATACAATTTTTCATAATAATATTGCAACAAATCCATTTTACGCATTGGATCTAAAACAATAGCAACTCCCATTATATCATGAATCACATCCCAATATTTATCAAATTTAATCATCATCTTTTCTGCCATTTTATGAATGAGTTCATTAGGAGAAGTAATCCACTGCTTGATTGCCAAGTTGATCTCACAAATCTTTGAAAAGTACATGTTAGCTGTTGGTTGTTTAGTAGCAGAAAATATTTCAATTACAGCATTAAACACTTTCAACCTCCCACACACATCATTGGCAACTTGCCACTATGAATAACTAGACAAACAAGTATATTGGGAGTCCCGTTGCTTCAATCAAGTAAACACAATTTTATATGATATAGCAATTTGAAGCATTTTATAAGTTGAGTTCCACCTAGTTGGACAATCTAAAACTCCAAACTCATAGTGCATGAGATCCTTAATTGTTTCGTTGTCTCTTCAAATTTTTCCTTCCTTTTTGGTGTGGCTGTCCAAAATGCTACACTATCCCTAATCTTTTCTATCCCATCTTTCACAATTTCCAACCATCTTTTACAATCAAGTTCAATATGTGTGCACAACAACGCATATGAAGCAATGTCCCATCCCTTAATAAATTTCCTAAGTGCAACTTATCTTTAATTTTGTCAATTAGTTTGTCATTTGTGCTAAAATTATCAAAAGTGATAGTGGATAACTTTGTATCAATGTTCCAATCCATCAAACACTCAACTAAAACATTGCAAAGCTTTTCACTTGAGTGAGGAGCAGGAACATAAATGAACCTAAAATAATATATAAATAGTTCAACAACTTTATCATGCAACAATTCAACAATAATATAAAAAAAATCAATTTTTTTAACATACCTCAAAATATGACTTTTAAGTTCCAAGAGGCATCTATATAATGAGCAATGACAACCATATAACCCCTTTTCTGATTGCTCGCAGTTCACATGTCTGATGTGATGGCCACTCTTCCTTGAAGATTATATAATAAATTCAAAGTTATTGATCTTTCTTCTTGGTAAATTCTAAATATTTCTTTTTTAATTGTGTTTCTACAAGGAACTTGAAAGACAGGTTGTAAAGCTGCTGAGTATCTCCTAAAATCAGCATGATCCACAATGAAAAGTGGATACTCATGCATTATAATTGCATTTGCAAGCTCTGTCCTTGCCTTATCTGCATCATAAGTTCCTGTACCCAACTCTAGCTTTCCATGGACAACCTTAGGCACGAGAAATGTTTGCCCTGTACTCCCTCTCATGGCAATCTTGTACTGAACACAAATTTGTTTATGCCCCTATAGGTGCGTTGTTCCATTTTTTGATTTTCCTCCTAACAGTTTTGAGCAGTAATTGCATTGGGCCTTGTCTTGTCCATTAATTTTGACCTTTTTGAAATGCTGCCAAATCTCACTTTTAAGCCTACTTGTTCCTGTTTGTGTTGTCCCCTCCAAATTATCAGCTATGTCTTCTACTTCATATAGCAGAATGGATCCATTGGGTGTTGCTGAAGGGGCATGACCAGGAGAAGGTGAAGGAGTATAACCAAGACTAGGAGAAGGTGAAGGAGTATAGCCAGGAGCAGGACTTGTATCTTCATGTCCACTTTCTTGATTTGCCATTTCTTTAGAAACAATCAAATAAGAAATAGATTAATTAACTAGAAGAACTTGCTTCAGTGAAAGAGTACCTTGTTGCTTCAGCAAAAAAAAAATATAAAACATGTACAAATTTATCATTAATTCTAGATATAAGCTTTTCTGATACATGTAAGAATGAAAAGAAAAACAGGTGGAAGCACTTCATAAACAACACAACATGTAAGGAGATGCAAGACATGCATATTAGAGACCTTGCTAGAAGTATATACTGCAAATTCTTAGCACCTCATAACAATGTGTGGAAGATGTGATGGGAAATAATTATTTGCCAAACTCAATTATCAAAAATGTTTCTACACAAGCCATTAATAACAATTATGGTTCAGTGCCATTAAGCATGAAGAGTATAAATTTGAAAACACAATCCTCAAGAAACTTCTCAATATTTGAATGAACCTTTTACAAACTTGTCATTGAATCAGTTCAATGAGAAAAGTATTGAATTATATAACATAGGCAATCCATAAGCAAGATTTTAGTCCAAGAGGGTCCTAACCCATAAACTATTTATATTCATGTAAACTATAACATCTATTTAGTTTTAGCCATGAAATTCTAACCTCAAATACAATGCCAATGTAGTAAGCAAGACCCCACTGCTCCCAAGTCTCTCTGAATACAACCAAATTTATATTTCATGTAAGTTGTATGACTTGATTTTTACAAACTAAAACATATTACCTGAATTTAAACAGCCTTCAAGTATGAAGAAGCATAAATATCAGAACAAAGAAGAAAATATTTTATTTCTCTAATCATTTCTTAATAACACAACCACTGCTTTATAAGACAGAATTAGTCCCAAAGAGGAAACCAATTTACCGCAATATGCAGGGAGAAAAATCGAGAAGCAATAAATAGCCTATCACCTATGATGTGATGATGATTGAGATTTTATTCAAATCTGATTTTGAACAGATTATTACAAGTTACAACACAAAATCAAGACATAAATTGGGAAATAATTGATAGAAAATTAAGGACAGACTTGTGAAAATAAATGATGTCAAGTATCATGCCAATAAGAAGAAATAGGTCAAATATTATGGGACTATAAAGCTAACCAAGTTTCACAAATCCCATTCACAATATTCTGGGAACATGAAGCTTCACGTAAAGTAATATTTATTTAGGTCACAAATAAATAAAATTTGGCTAGAGAGGTCATCATGCAAGTAAATTATGAGTATAAGAGTATCATGTCCCAAGAGATCTATGTAACATAAAGCAATATTGACACGAAATGTTATCCAAAGCTTAGAGAAATGGATGTTTAAAGTGACTAACAAGTAAAGGAATGCAGAAATTATATTAAGGATGCACTTAAATGGTAAAACAATAAGTAAATTTTGTTTAGGAGTTTTATCGAACAGTTGGTGAACGTGCAAGAATGAGGTAAAATAATGAATGAAACTTGCAGCAAATTTTCCACAATAAGAAATTATAGTGAAAGTTGTGCATATATTTATGAGAACAAGCATAATAAATAAATTGCAAAGTGGAGGAAAAAACATAACTATAAAGTTAGTGGGCTAAAAGCATAATATCACAAAATATTCATGTGAATTATTAAATATTTAGAAACAAATATTGTTAAGAAAATGAAACAACATAATAGTCGTTAGTTGCAATCTACATAAGCTAATTACACATTGTCAGGTGAAGCAAAGCAAAATACTGGATGAAATGGGAGAATTTAGAAAGAGAAGACAAGTTTAAGAAAATCTGATATCGAATATGTTGCCTCAAAATTACACTGTAAATAATTAAGCTCTCAAAATCTCTATGCCTCCAGGTTGTCTCATAGATTTCTAGGAAGTCATAAATGAACACCATGTGTGACACAGGGAAAACTCCATCAAAAAGACGAATAACAAATTTCAAACAATGCAATGAATACTTAAAATAGTAATCCCTCAGAAACATAACAAGCATTTATCAGAAAGAGAAAACAATAATAAAGCCAACATTATTTTTTACCACCAACTATTCCAAGAAAGCTTGTTAAGTGTTAAAAATGCTAAAGTAGACATTTTTTTATTTAACACCACCCATTAGCAACACAATTATTGGTTGTGAGCCATAATTTCATGTTAATCATTTTAAAAAACCCAAATGACAAATTTGAAATCATTCCAAAAACCAAACTAAATGCTTATTCAAGTAACCAGATACCAAAGTACCAAACAAATACTAGGCACCAAACTAAACGCCTGTTATTTTCTATGCAGAGAATCATTCGCTTGCTTAAAATTTTCTCCCCCAACCACACTTATCATAACCAGAAGACAATAACAGCAAAAATTATTACTGGGCAGCAAGAGAATTACTGGGATTCAGATCTGAGTGCTTACCGATGATGTGTTGACGGCACTATGTGATTGCGATGTATGACGAGTTGACGACACTGTGTGGTAGCGGTGCGGGATGGCGGTGCGTGACGGTGATATGTGAGTGAGTGGTGTAAGAGAGAAGCTGAGGTCGAGAATGAGAAGTGAGAAGTGAATACTGAATATTGATAAGTGATTAGGGTTTCTTGTTTAATTCTTATATATATACAAGGGTATTTTGGTAGTTTACTTAGGGACAGGGGCGGAGGCAAGGGCTGGGGCGGGGCGGGTATCAACATCACCAAAATCGCCCCAGCCCCCGAATTCAACAGGCGGGGAAAAATCGAACCCGAACCCGAAACTGCTCAACTCAGTTTTTCCCCGTTGACATCAGGACGGGTTCGGACGGGTGCCCACGGATGCGGGTCAAGTTTTCATGCCTAAGTAGATTGACCCCCTTCTCCAGTAGGAGTCGATAATGGAAGGTGGCACCATCCCACCAGCAGGTCCGACCTACTTCACGAAGGGGCTCCTAGCGAAGTCGCCCATTGTACCTGCAAGACAAGCAAAACACTGTAAAGGTCAATTCAAGCCCACATCATAAATATCATACACAAAGGAAGACCAAGAAAAATGTTTTACCATCCAAGGCAGCGAGAGGATCATCCACCAAAGGAAGGGACAAAATGTCCAAGCATCCAGTGAGGCCAACAGTTGTTCAAGAATGGCCTTGTCAACCCTCTCCACAAGGGTCAACAGATCCTCTCATCGAAAGACTTAAAACTGGTGGGATCCGACTTCCAGTAGAACGGGAAACGAGGCTCCCATCCCAGTTGAACATTAGTGACAACCCATTAGCCATGACATTAGTAACCAAGACCTTGAAGAAATGGTCCTTAAAGCGACGAAACACATTCGACTCAAACTTAAATAGCTTCTTGGACATGTTGTTCATAGATACCCAACCAATCTTGTCTGTCAACTTCATCTGGAAAAATACAAAAACACTGACACTCTAGGTCGGATGTTGAAGAAAGGACACAATATTTAGAAAGCCCTTACCATAGCCCAACTATTAGGATGAAGCTGAAAGGGGGTCACATTCAAGTGCTAAAGCAGAGCACATTAGAAAGAATTCAAGGGAAGAATTAAACCCAACACCTCAAACAGGCACCGGTACATGAAAAAGAAGGGTGGACAACCTGGTGTTTCCCTTAGAAAAGGGAAATCATCATTCTCGCAGGCCTGGACGACCATCTTGCAGGATTCCTCAAGGTTGGCCAACCGCAGTAAACGTTCCCGAGTAGCGACACTCGTTGCTGAGGTAATGGAGAAACAATATTTCAAAACATCATCTCTCACCTATTCATAGCCAACAATGGCAGGGGATACGAGGGCAACCCATAACTATGGTTGTGCCGCTTATGGAGGGAAACCCTAATGTCCTCGCCACCACTCCTTCTCGCTCCCACAGAAACAAAAGGGGGAAGAATTATGGTGACTAGCATAGGTTCCCCAGTCAAAGAGACAACAGAAGGTCGCACCCTCTTATGGAGGTGAGAAGTACCCCTGCCAACATTGCACGAGTTCACCCTCCTCTCAGAGTAAGAGGACTCTCTGTCAAAGACTCCATGAAAAGTCTCCTCCTCCAAGGAGCAACCGATTGAAATTACTTTCTCAGTCCACCAAGGGTTGCTTAATTGAACCCCCGAAATCACTACTGCTCATACCTAGGAAAAATCAAAAATAAAAGGCATGGCAAAAGGAAGGACTACCTTAAAGATGAAGAAGACAATCGAAAGGGGAAAGACGAAATCGCATATAGCAAGCGGAAGGCAAAAAAATATTGGGAGAGAAATCATAGATACAGAGTGACGGTGATAATATGTCAAACGCCCACTCCATTTAAAATGGAGGCATGATTCTCCGGTAACTGGCAGGACCAGAAATGACACCCCAAAAGTTTGCACCACGGTGCAGCCCTACTTACCCACGTACCGCGTCTCCAGTACGTGGCCACTCAACGAGTGACATGTGTGCAAGAGTATAACACGTGCACTGCACTCACCTGCAGCAAAAGACGAACAAAACTCTTGTCTTCAATGCGTTCTCCAACAGTTATAAAAGGGAAAAATTGTCCAATACGAACATTTCACTCACCTAACACATCTTACTTTGCCTACAGAACAAAAAACATTTCCTCCTTGAGAACCTTAAAAGCAGCAGCCCAACAACATTTTGTCGAGACTAGGGGGCTTGACAAGCTTGATATCGATCTCTGATTTATATTGAAAAAAAAATCATTTTGTTATAAGTAGCTCACCTTTTCTGCTAGACACAATCTATATTATCTAGCGCTGGGCAAAAAAATCCAAATCTATAAAATAAATTCATATCCAATCCAATCTAATCCTCTTTAAATCCATTTAAATGATCTAATTACATAACCAAATCCAATATTTTGGATTTTAAATCCAATTCAATTAATTGGATATGGATTGAATATTTGTTTGGACTTTTAAATCCAATTCAATTTTGTGGACAATAACAGCTAGGATTTTTTGGCCAACTTCGGTAAGAGCTATTTTTTTGGTAGAAGTCGTTTAGAGTTATTTTAGTCAACTTCAATTGATGATGTATTTAAGTTGTCATCGGTTGAGACTATTTTTCGGTTAATGTCGGTAAGGGTTTCTTCGGTCAATGTTGGTTGGGACTGTTTTTTTGGCCGATGTCATCCAAATTTTTTTGGCCGACATCAGTCGAGACTATTTTTTTGTCGAATCAACTAGATTTATTTTCCAATGTCTATCGAGATTATTATTTTGTCAACGTCAGGTAGTTCTTTTTCAATTCAATTAATTGTATATGGATTGGACATTTGTTTGAATTTTTGAATCCAATACAATTTTTTGGACAATGACAACTAGATTTTTTTGGCCAACTTTGGTAGATCATTTTTTTGTCTATGTCGTCTAGAGTTATTTTGACCAACGTCAATTGATGATTTTTTAAGTCATCATCGATTGAGACTATTTTTCGGTTAATGTCAGTAACGGTTTGTTTGGACAACGTTGGTCGAGTCTCTTTTTTGGCCGATGCCATCCGATTTTTTTTTTGTCGATATCAGTCGAGGCTATTTTTTGTCAGCATCAGCTAGGTTTTTATTCCAATGTCTGTTGAGATTATTTTTTGGTCGATGTTAGGTATTTTTTTGGGTCGACACCTGCTAGGATTTTTTTTTTGTCAATGTTAGACGAGACTATTTTTTTCCCGATGTCAGTTAGGATTTTTTGGCTAACATCGGCTGAAAAAAATAATCGATTGATATTGGCAAAAAAAAAATTTAGCCAATGTCGACCAAAATATTCTCCCAATTGACTTCAATCAAAAGAATATTAGTTGATGTTAACAAAAAATATCCCTAGCCAACTCCAACCAAACGAAATAATCATGGTTGATGTTGGGAAACAAACCCTAGATGATGCCTACAAAATAATAGTTTTAACCCACATCAACAAAAAAACCTAGCCAATGTCAACAAAACTCATCAATGTCGGGCAAAAAATGTTACTGGTCGACATTGACTGAAAATCCTAGCCGACCTCAACAAAAAAATAACCCTGCCTAAGATAGACCAAAAACATCTATGACCGATATGGACCGAAAATGCACTGATCGATGTCAACCAAAAAATAGTCCTGATTGATGTTGGTCTAAAAATGTTTGGGCTAATTAATGTCAATCGACACTCCCCTGATTGAGGTAAGCCGAAAATACCCTAACCAAAATCGATCGAAAATATTCTTGATCAAGGTCAGTTGAAAATAGTTCTTACATGGACAAGTGCATTGTTTTCACTTTTTAGCGTTTAGTTACTAAAATTTGTAAAAAAAAAAATTAATAATATTTAAGTGGATATAAATTGGATATGACCAAATCCATATCCACTTAAATAGATTGGATCTTGAATACAAATTGTTTCAAAAAAAAATATGGATATAGATTTAAGATCCAATATATTTAAGCAGATATGGATTGGATTCTTAAAAATCAAATACATGTCAACCCCTAATATTAAAGTACGTTTTAGTTCATTTATCAATCAATTGATTGAATAAAGTGAGTTATCGTAAATTTTTTAATATATGTCTCTGATTTATATTGATAAAAAAAACTCATTTTGTTATAAGTAGCTCAATCTAAGCCATATACTTATCACAACTTCATTAGCATGATAAAATTATATGACATTTGATAAAATGTCACGAAAACATATTAGTAATATTTATTTATATTTGACGAAAACAATGTGTTATATTTTTCTAGTAGATTGAAGAGTGAAAACTTGTGTCCAGCCAAGAGAGTAAATACGCAGTGCACTGTAATCAGTGGTGTGCAACTAGAAATTGTCATTTTGTAAAATCTAGACAAAATTTGATGGGTTTAACAACTTCCAAGATTTGAGTGGAGAATGTTCTCTTAATACCTCTTGGATCATTCGAAATTTTAAATTAAATCATCTGTATTTTATCATTTAACTTATTACTAGCAATCAATCTATCTAAGTACTATTAAATCTACTTGGGCAGCAACCTTTGTTATCGATCAGCAATCTAAAATTATCATGTAGGGTTTAGTTTTGATTGTGCCACTATCAGATTGTACAGAACTAATCCAAGACATGAACATGCATGAATCCCAACACAACAGCATCAGTTTAAGGGTGTGTTCGTTTGGAAAGAAAAATAGTAAAAATAAATAATAAAATGACATGAAATCCACATTTTATACTCTATAATTTGATTCAAAACTTTAATCTTATTTCACCTTTTTTTTTTCATTTCTTTTTATTCTACCGAACACCTAAAAGCGAATGATTTTTTATATATTGAGCACCTTCTTACTAAAAAGGTTGAAGGATCTAGCTAGAATGCAGCTTAACTGTGAAGTGATGACATCCTCATATGTAGTGTTGTCTCATAAGAATAATTAGTAGATTTACATTGGGTTATTAAACCACTCAACAATTTTTTAAGAAGTAATTATCATATTTACTTATTTTATAAATAATTGATTTTTTTATTTTTTAAAATATAAATCTTTTGATTGATAAATTTTTTTATTGTGTTTTCTTATTTTTATTATTTGAAATAATAATAGTTTAAAATTTATTTGTAAAACTAGTAAATATTTTTGTAAAAATTAATTTTAAATTATTATTTCATAAAATTCAAATATTTAAATAACTACAAAAATTTGACACCAGCATGTGTCAACTAATATTTTACCTAAAGTCGATTATTGAAGTACATATTTTGCATTATTGTATATATATAGATAATAATAATTTGATAAATTATACTTGTTTCATTCCTTTTTTAAGTATCGGTCTTGTGGATAAATTTTGTTCCTATTTATGTACCACTTTCAAAGTTTAAGATAATATTTGTTTTCTTTAATATATATATATATATATATATATATATATATATAATTTTAACCTAATTTTTAATTGATTCCTATATTTACCGTAAAAGTAGAAATAAAAAATAACTAAGTTATCTTTATTGTAGAATAGAAATGAAAAAGGATTATAAAAACCTTAATAATTATTCATTCTATTACAAAATAAAAAACTTAATGACTTTTTTGGTTTCTGATTTAAACCTTAAAGCTCATTTAAAAAGAAAATAATGCACTAATTGAATATTTGAATGATGGAAGGAAGTAGTAAGAGAACATTATCCATTCAAATATACAATAAGTGTAGCTCACAGACACATGAATTATTATAAATTTCTTAATATTATCTTCGATTTTATGGATAAAACAAATTCTACACTCAAATCTTGGTAGTTATTAGTTAAGATGCATCAAATTTTTGTCTGCATTTTACATGACAAACCAACATACATCTCTAATTATAGTACTCCATATTTAGTGATTAGGTATTTTCACAAACATTGGTACTTGAGATCGTAGTAAGATATCTTCAATCTAGAGTCTTAGTTACGTTTAAAGTTCATCATCCTCTTTTTAAGGATGTAGTTATGCGAAAATGCAATAGAGGTTTTCTCCACAAACTTAACGTATGTTACTAATTGAGTTACGTCCTTAGGTATCATAGCCTTCAATCCAGCTACTAGATCATGAAAAATTCAAATAAAAGTAGGGGTGTTCGCGGGTACGGGTCATCCATGAACCCGAACCGATCTGAACCGATCCAAACAGTTTGGGTTGGGTCATTTATATATTTGGGTCAAAACCGAACCGAACCGATCAAAACCGTTCATGTACGGGTTGGGTCACGGGTTTAGATTTACAGATCCGTTGATCTGATGACCCGATCCGTGAACCCGTAATAATAATATTAATTTTATTATTTATATATATATATATATATATATTAAAAATTAAAAAAATAATTTGATAATAAAAAAAGATATGATATTGTAAATGTTTAAGATTGCATTCAAAAATAAGATAGGATATTTTTTAATATTGCATTAAAAAAGGATAAAATATTTTTAAGATTGCATTGCATAATATAATAAAATATCTTTAAGATTGCATTGGATAATATGATAGAATATATTTAGGATTGTATTCAAAAATTGGTTAAAATCATATCTTTAAATTAGTATAAATAGAAACATATTTTGGTGTTCATGTATGCATTCCATTCCAAATAATATTAGAGAGTTTATGTTTGCATCATT
>PYAF01006010.1:100544-128886 GCA_007407185.1 Glycine tomentella | reverse complement strand
AGTATTCAATTGTGAATATTGCCAAGAGGACCATCAGACGAATGAATGTCCTACACTGATAGGAGCAGACCCAGTTCAGGTAAACGGTGTGTGGTATGACCAAAGACCCCAGCAAAACTTTCAGAGAAATCAGAATTTTGCTATGGGTAATAACTTTCAGAGGAAATATCAAGGAGGAGGGTTAGATTATAAATCTAACAATTATTTGCAGCCTCCACCTATTCCACCTAAAGAACCCTCTGAATTAGAAAAAGCCATGTTACAGTTGTCCAAGACTACTAATGAGCATATTCAGGTGACAAATGCATTCATTAAGGAGACAAATGTGTTCATTACTGAGACCAGAGCCCACCACAAGAATCAAGATGTGTCTATTCGCAATCTTGAAAATCAAATTGGTCAGTTGTCAAGGCAGCTTTCAGAAAGACAGCCGGGCAATTTCCTAGTGATACAGTGATCAATCCACGAGAACAAGCGAAAGCAATAACAACAAGAAGTGGGATTGTGATCACACCTCAAGAGAAGGCTGATAAAGTGCAGAAAAAGGTTGGTGAAGAAGGTAAAACCAATCAAGATGAGGAGTAAGAAGCAGAGGAACAGACACAAACAGGTAATGGTAAGAATTCCACTACTGCAAATTCTAAACAGGTATTGGATTTTTCACGTTTTGAAAAACCACCATATCCTATGAAACTTAAGCAACAAGCTCAAAAGAAACAATATGCTAAGTTCTTAGAAATGTTTAGAAAATTGCATGTTAACATACCTTTTGCTGAAGCTCTTGCTAATATGCCTAATTATGCTAAGTTTATGAAGGATTTATTATCTAGAAAGCATAAATTAGAGGAATGTGAAACAGTTGTGCTTACTGAAGAGTGCAGCGCTATAATCCAAAGGCGAGTTCCTCCTAAACTCAGAGATCCAGGAAGTTTCAACATTCCGATCGAGATAGGTAATGTAAATATAGGTAAGGCCTTATGTGATCTTGAAGTGAGCATTAATCTAATGCCTCTCTCTATCTGCAAATCATTGGGAATTTCTGAACTTAAACCTACCATGGTGTCTCTTCAATTGGCTGACAGATCATTGAGAAAACCTAGTGGAGTCATTGAAGACATCTTGGTTAAGGTTGATAAGCTGATTTTCCCAGCTGATTTTATAGTTCTAGACATGGAGGAAAGTGAGATACCTATCCTCTTAGGTAGGCCGTTCTTAGCCACAGCTAGAGCTTTAATTGATGTGGCTGACGGAAAGCTAGAACTTAGAATGTTTGGTGAATCAGTTGTTTTTAATGTTCTTGATGCAATGAAAAATCCTATTGATAAAAATGACTGTTTCAGAATTGATATATTAGATATTCTAGTGCATACAGAGAATTCTAAAGAGCAGGAGTTAGCTGAAGTGCTGGAAATCAGAAGTGAAGGGAATCCAATTGAAGATCGGGAAGGTGCAATGGAGGTGCTGGAAAAGAAAGAAGATGACATCACTAATGAAGCACCAAAATTAGAGCTGAAGGAATTGCCCGGTAATCTGAAATACGTGTTCTTGGGAGCAGAAAAGACATATCCTGTTATTATCAATAAAGGATTGTCTGAAGTTGAAGAAGAAAAATTGATTAAAGTACTCAAGGAACACAAGAGTGCAATTGGATGGTCCATATATGATATAAAGGGCATAAATCCATCTTTTTGCACTCATAAAATCTTGATGGAGGATGATATAAAACCAGTGAGACAACCTCAGAGAAGGCTAAATCCTACCATGAAAGAAGTGGTCAAGCTGCTAGATGTCGGTATGATTTATCCAATCTCAGATACTCCATGGGTAAGTCCTGTGTAAACTGTGCCCAAGAAAGGTGGGATGACTGTAGTTCATAATGATAACAATGAACTAATTCCCACTAGGACAATTACCGGTTAGAGGATGTGTGTGGATTATCGAAGACTGAATGATGCCACAAGAAAAGACCATTTCCCATTGCCATTTATGGATCAGATGTTAGAAAGATTGATTGGACATGCTTTTTATTGTTTCCTTGATGGGTATTCTGGCTATAATCAAATTCCAGTAGCACCTGAAGATCAAGAGAAGACCGCCTTCAAATGTCCCTTTGGAGTTTTCGCTTATAGAAGGATGCCATTCGGCTTATGCAATGCGCCGACAACTTTCCAAAGGTGCATGCTGTCCATATTTTCAAATGTCCCTTTGGAAGTTTTTATGGATGATTTTTCCATCTTTGTTTCTTGTTTTGATACCTGTTTAATGAATTTACCTAAAGTATTAAAACGTTGCCAAGAAACGAACCTAGTCTTAAATTGGGAAAAATGTCATTTTATGGTTCGTGAGGGAATAGTTTTAGGACATAAAATTTCTGAAAAAGGTATAGAAGTTGATAAAGCCAAACTGATATTAATTGAAAAACTTCCACCACCAATTAATGTTAATGGGGTAAGAAGTTTCTTAGGACATGCAGGCTTTTATCGGAGGTTTATTAAGGATTTTTCTACAATAGCAAAACCTCTTAGTCAACTTCTAGTAAAAGAAGCTGATTTTGTGTTTGATGAGCATTGTCTTGCTGCTTTTAATGTGTTAAAAGAAAAACTTACAACTGCACCTATCTTGACAGCACCTGACTGGACTTTGCCATTTGAACTTATTTGCGATGCAAGTGCATACGCCATTGGTGCTGTTCTTGGTCAAAGGAAGAATAAATTGTTGCATGTTATTTACTATGCTAGTAAAGTTTTGAATGAGGCACAAGTTAATTATGCCACTACTGAAAAATAAATGATAGTTGTAGTGTATGCATTAGATAAGTTTAGATCTTATTTGATAGGGTATAAAGTTATTATTTATACTGACCATGCTGCAATTAAGTATTTGATGAATAAACAGGATGCAAAGCCGCGATTGTTGCGGTGGATGTTATTGTTTCAGGAATTTGACCTGGAAATCAAGGACAAGGTTGGAGTGGAGAATAAAGTAGTTGATCACCTTTCAAGAATTAAGGAAAGGGAATTACAAGATGGACCAGAGATAGTTATTAACGAGTCCTTTCTTGACGAGAGAAGGTGATGATGGTCACTAAATTGGGTCCTTGGTTCGCTGACATGGCTAATTTCAAAGTTGTGGGTGCTATTCCTGAAGATTTTAATTGGCAGCAAAAGAAGAGATTTTTCCATGATGCACGGAGGTATTTCTGGGATAACCCATTCCTTTATTATAGATGTACTGACGGTGTTATTCGCAGATGTGTAGCTGAAGCCAAATTATCAAAGATTCTCTGGCATTGTCATTCTTCAGATTATGAAGGCCATTTCGGAAGTAATAGAACAACTCAAAAGATATTGCAGTGTGGGTATTATTGGCCAACGCTTTTTAAGGATGCTCGCGATTATGTGGAGAAATGTGACAAATGCCAGAGGACTGGTAATATATCGCGGAAGGATGAGATGCCCCTTAACAATATACTGGAGGTGGAAATCTTCGAAGTTTGTGGAATTGACTTTATGGGACCCTTCCCTAAGTCATATTCTAACCAATACATATTAGTAGCAGTGGATTATGTTTCCAAATGGGTAGAAGCGATTGCTTTACCTACTAACGATGCAAAAGTAGTTTTGTCATTTTTACGGAAATATATATTTACTAAATTTGGAGTACCGAGGGCAATCATAAGTGATGGAGGTGCTCATTTTTGCAACAAACAATTCTCTGGTTTGCTTGCCAAATATGGGGTCACTCATAAAGTGGCTACACCTTATCATCCTCAGACGAGTGGACAGATTGAGATTTCCAACAGAGAATTGAAAAGAATTTTAGAGAAGATTGTTGGAAGTTCAAGGAAAGATTGGGCAAAGAAGCTGGATGACATATTATGGGCATATAGAACAGCTTCCAAAACACCAATAGGTATGTCACCTTTTCAGCTTTTATATGGTAAGTCTTGTCATCTTCCTGTGGAATTAGAATATAAGGCGATGTGGGCTACTAAGTTTCTTAATTTTGAACCGTCTCAAGCTAATGAGAAAAGATTATTGCAATTAAATGAGCTTGACTAGTTCAGGTTAAATGCTTATGAGAATGCTAGGCTTTATAAGGAAAAGACTAAGAAATGGCATGACAAGAAGATTCATCCAAAGGAGTTTACACCGGGACAACAGGTATTACTTTACAATTCTTGATTGAGATTATTTCCAGGTAAACTCAAGTCTCGTTGGTCTGGTCCCTTTATAGTTAGAAAAGTTTTTCCATATGGGACAGTTGAGATAGGCCCACAAAATTCTGATAAATCTTTTAAAGTGAATGGGTATCGACTAAAAATTTATCATGGAGGGGATATGGATAGGAATACTATTTCCATACCATTTGGTTCCCCTGAAAATTAAAGAGGTTGGTGTCAGACTTGTGACGTTAAACAAGCGCTACTTGGAAGGCAATCCAAGGTGTTTTAATTTGAGTGTTTTCTTTTAAATTCCTTTATGCTTTAGTAGATTAATTTTTAATAATTTTTTAAGTTTGAATTTCATTTAGTATGTCTTTAAGTAATCTTAGTTATTGTATTTTGTATATACACTGTTTATTATAATTGTTTAACTTAAAAAAAAAAAACCTCTTTCACGCGATTCACGTGAATATGACGCTATTCGCGCCATGTCTTCTGGAGGTCAGCGCGATTCGCGCGGGGTTGGCGCTAATCGCGTAACAGTTCGAGTTTAATTTTCAAATTTTAAAAACTGAAAACCTAATTAGTGCCTTCCTAAGTCTTTATCAGTAGGCACAACTCTTGGCTTTTCACATTCAAACGTTGCAAGCAAATAACTGCCATTAACTTCTCGAAAGCAGTTACATTTTACCAAAACTACCATTAACTTCCATTGATTCTGAAGTTTATAAATACCTTGCCCTAGTTTCGTTCTATTCCCTTCTGATTCTGAGTGAGCATTTGGAAAATTCATAGCTTTTGTTCTTCTTTTAAGTGATATTGTCAGTTCATTCAAGTGCTTGATTCTTTCTCCAATGGCCAAGGATAAGGTATGTATTAATCTTTCCCAAACCTTGTATTTTGTATTCTTTAGGGTTTAGATTATAAAGCATGTGGATAGGATGGATTATGGTATTGATGGATAGAAGTTAGGGCCAATGCAGTTCATGCTCTTATGAATCCCTGTTTTCCAGCCCATGCGAGTCGCGTGATGGTGGCCTGATCGCGCCAGTGCTTCTGAAAGTCCACGCTATCCGCGTGAAGCTAGCGCCAACCGCGCCAGCTGCAAAAACTATGGATTGCCTTTCCGTTTTTGGACTATTGGGAATTGGTTTGTAATGCTTTAACTCTTTGATATGCACTCTAATATATGAATGAATGACATTGGTTACCATGATAAGTATGTTGAAATTATTTTGATTTAAATGAGTGAATGCTAATTGATTTTGAATGATTAGATTAGAGTTATGCTTAAAAGAATTTGTATGGTTAGAAATAAAATCTGGGAATGAGGCTATATTGTTAAAAGATTTTATTTCCTAATTGTAATGATCAAAGCACGATTAGTATACACTCTAAAGTTATAACTAAATCATATAGAACCCAATAAATCTGGGAATTGCTAGGAAGGATTTATTTAGAGATTAATGCTTGTTCAACTTATACATGTTAATTCTATATGATGTGAATTTTTGTTATTTTCCTGAACTAAGAAATATTAGGAACATGCTTGCAAATAAATCTGGGAATTCATGATATATATATATATATATATATATGTTGTGGAAAAATTTTCTGAGTTTCAGGGAAAGCAAGGGGATCAAGGAAACAAGAAGAAGGGTGCTACATCTGGTAGGAAGAGGGCAAGAACTACTGAATTTGATGCAAATCGATTTCGGGACCTTGAATGTCAACAGCGATATGAGAACTGGTATGCGCCAAAGAAAATCATCCCGGAAAAGAGGATTGATTGGGAGTCTTTTCCTGAAGGCTCACCAATATTGGAAGTGATTGACCGGAGGGATTGGAAGACTTTGGTGAGTTTTGCTGAACCAAGCTCGAGCGCGATTTTAAAGGAATTCCTGTCAAATGTTGATAGAGCAACAGTGGCGTGTCAAAGATTAAGTTGGGTTAGAGGAGTCGAAGTTCCATTCGATGATGAATTCATCGAAAGCTTCTTGGAAACTTCATATTACAGTTTGCAGGCTTGTGACTTTATCAGAAAATTCAATAGCATGCAACCCATCACAAGCAAAAATGTGTTCAGAGATGACATGCCTCAACTTGCGGATGAAATCAGAAGAGGTATCACTGGATTGTATGCTGTTTGGAAGACTAAACCTGGAATGGACTATGTGCCGGAGAAGTTGAGGAAGCAAGATCTGACTAGAGAGGTTGAATTTTGGCACCAATTCAACAATCACACTGTAATCCCATCTACAAATTTAACAGATGTGAATGTTAAACGGGCCATTCTTTTGTATGTGCTGCTAGGTGACAACAATCTTAACATTGCAAGCATTTTGTCTGACAGAATACTGCACATGATTCAGGATGGCAGCAGTAAGTCACACCTTGCGCATTCTTCACTGATTTCTCATCTGTGCAGTAAGGCAGGTTTGGAGATTTCAGAGGACGAACCTGAAGATGTGAAGATAGCTTCAGTCATGACATACAAGACGTATCTGGCTGCAGTAGAGACTCAGTGGCAGGAACAGTTGATTCGAACTTCCAAATTAAGACCTGAGGAGATTGCTGAGAGGAGTCCCCGTGCGGACATTCCTCAACCTGAAGTTCGAACACCACCACCACCACCACCACAAGCATCTTCTTCCACTGCTGTTAGAGGCCCACGTCATGAACTGATCTATGAGGATTCTCCAAGCTACCTGCAAATCCATTCTGAATTGAGGGTTCACAACAGGTTGTTGGAACATCAGAACAAGATGATGGAAGACTTGTGCAGGCACTTCTCCATTAATTTCACTCTGTACCATCCACACGATTCAGAACCACCACAAGTTTCCCCTGGACCTTCACAGCCATCAGCTGTTGCTGATGATACCATGGAGATTGACGAGTGATCATTCTCAGAGAAGCAGACAATATTTTAATTTCTGTTTTTATTTTCAGTATTTTATTTCATTGCATATGGAACAATTTAAAATTCGAGTAATTCATATTATGAATGCATTCTGTTAGATTGATGTTAGTTCCAAAAATGATGATTTCTGAATTTAATGCGAGATGCAATTTCTTAGAATATAAACTTATTGTTGGGGACAACAATGGTTAAAATCTGGGAATGGGAAGCATGTGCGTTATTTTTGAAGAATCTTATTTGAAGAAACAATGGATGTTTAGCAGAAAATAAATAAATAAATAAAATGAAAAAAATAAAATAAAATAAAATAAAATAAAATTAGATGAAAGTTAGCTTAGGAGTTAGTTTGAATAATAGAGTAATTTAGTTCATATGTTCTTTTTAGAATTAGATAAATAAAATGTTAGAGTATGTTATTATAATTTTCAGATTTGGAATTGCTAATGCAGTGATGAAATGGGATTGATTGAGAATTGTTTAGGAAACATATATGAGACATGTAGAGGGTGTAATTGCATCTGACATGATTGGAACTATGTAGTTTTGTGATTGAAGTAAATTGTGAAAATAATAGAATACTTGATAGGAATCAATGGAAAATTAGCTGATACCATAAGTTGTGAGGATTGAGCCTATACAGTATAAATTCTTTTCAGAGTGAACTCATTGTTAATAATATTTCAGAACTTGATTTGTTTCTCTATGATATTTGCATGGTTGATATGATAAAGGCATGTTCTTTCTTTTTAAGCCAGGGCCAAATGACTTAACCTCAAAATGCTGTCTATTGTTAGCAAATTTGAGCCTAAGCCTTTCTGTTCAATCCTTGACTACCTTGTTTGAGATTGGAAGAAAGGAGAGTTAGGTCAAGTCTGGTAGAAATAGAAAGATGAATTTTCATAGGAAGGAAAGGAAAGAAATTACCTAAGAAGACAATACTGGGTTTGGTTTTGAATATCAATAGACAAGATCTGGAAGAAACCAAGCCTAGAACGCAGTCCAATGGGAAGTAATGAAATGGAAATACGTGCTGGAGGATTTAAATGTCTTTCCCCAACAATAATTGAAAAAAATTATAACAAGAATTAAGGGAATCAAAAAGGAAAGCCAGAGGTACAAAAGTGGGCATGAGAATAAGAGCAAGAGGTTGATTAAGTGGATTTGACTAGTTCTAATAGACTTCAATCTCAAATTAACCACTATCCAAATTATTCCTACCTCAAGCTAGGCCACATTACAACCTCTTAAAGACCTTTTGATTGACTGTGCAGTTATTCATGTTTCTCATTTTCAGGAACTTGAGAAGATTATCAAGCTTATGGTAATATTATAAGCTTTGAGAATTGAGAGAGTATATTCACCCAAAACACTTGAGTGATGAGTGATTTATATTCCTTGGTGAGGGGTATCCAGGCTATGTTCATGATTGATAGACTTGACAAGTATTCTTGAAATTTTCATTTGGATTCAATTGCATTTAACAAAATAGTTCTGAGATTGTGTATGTGATGATATGCTTGAGTGTTGAATATAGTTTTCCTTACAATAAAGTTTTTGTTCATTGCTGAGGACAGCAATATCTAAATCTGGGAATTATTTGATATACTGCAAGTATATAATAGTTTTTAGGTTAGTTTTATTAGGAAATAAATAGAAAAATATCAAATAAATGCTAGAATAAAGCTAAAATTCATTACTTTTGGTTTTTATTATTAATTATTATTATTTTAATGTTTAGGGGCAATAAATAGAAGAAAAGAAGCAAAATAAAGAAGCAACTGGATCTGGAAGCTGACGCGGATCGCGCCATATTCACGATGATCGTGCCAGACCTACTGGAAGTCCATGCGGATCGCGCCATGCTCGCACGAATCGCACCGCAGTCATTGGAAGCTGGTGCTAGTCGCGCCACACTGGCGCCAGTCGCGCGGTCATTACGGGAAATCTAAAAACTAAATAGATATAAGATAATAACAAAAAGATACTAGGGTTTTGCAAGCTTAGCTATAAATAGGGAAGTAATTGGACGTTTTACACACACATCCAGAGGTAGAAACACCAAAAAGGAGACATTGAAGGAAATCACGAATCAAGAAGATCAAGAAGGAAGCCAAGATTGAGGGGTTTGATTACTCTTCTTCTTTGTATTCTTTTCTATTCTTTAGTATTATTGTATTGAGCTAGACATACCATGTCTGGGTAATCCTTCTTTGATTGTGGTGAGGCCAAAAGTCAATGTGAACTCTTGTGTTAATTGAATTGATATTAATGAATTTTATTATGATTGTTTCACTTTATCTTGTTCTTAATCTTTGATTGTCATTGATAGACTTGATCAATCTATTAGGGTTCTAAGGGCTAGAATTCACAATAGGGATATTGGGGTTTTAGTTTCTGAAATTGGTAAAGCAACAATCCAACATCACCTAGGAATAGGGGTGAAAGATTGCAAAGCATAATATGTCAACTTAAAGCTTAATCCGAAAAGGGGTTGCTAAGAGATTAGAATTCTTAATTAGGATTAAAGGGTTAAAATGACCGAGAAATCTGGGTTTAACTAATGATGTAAGGCATATCTTTGAACAATTATAGTAAGTGAAATTAATTATCAACTCAATTACATAAGTAGGGAACAGAGGTGATTGCGCTTTAACCACAATTCATCTTCATAAATTCTCAAATTATCATAAATATTATCTTTAATCATAATTGCAATTTAATTTCATTATTTTAATTCCTTTTATTCGCAACACAATTCTTAAATTACTTATTCACAATTCATCAATTATTTTATTTTTATCCTTTCCAATTTAAAGATATTAATTACAAACAAATTAGTGCCTCAATCCTCGTGGAGACGATACTTTCTTATCATTGTATTACTTGTACGATCGGTACACTTGCCTGAGTTACGCATCAATTTATTGATGCAATACTTTGCAACTTATCCATTTGCTTAGCCAATGAAACCATTAGCTTAGCGGTTCTAGGGGAAGGTGGATCACTATCACTTTCAGACACCATAGCTACAAGAAAGTGTTAGTAAACAAATAAAATATTGGACCTTACCACTCACTAAGTGTTTACACTCTTCAACACTCATGTATCACACTTGTAAGACTTTTTCTATAAGATTCACTCTTGTCTTTTTCCACTCACTAACTCTTCTTCAGCCCTTGAAATCAATCAAAGATTTCAATTCAAGGAGTAACCAATGTGAAAGATGAAACAAATCCAAACTCAACTTAAGAGGTCAAAGAAGAAAGAAAACTTTAAGACAAAACCTTGAAAATTTAGAAGACAAACAATAAAAGCTAAAAAAAAGTATAACTCAAAAGGAAAGCAAAAACCAAGACATATAGGAAAATATTTTTTTTGGCTTAAAGTATAAACCGCTCAATTATGCAAAAGGAAAGTACTAGAAAGCAACAATAAGTACACACTAAGAGATAGAGGGCTGTTAAAATTTGACTGTAACTTTTTGTCACACTTGGGTCCTTATATTTTTTGATATTTACATTTTGACCCCAAATTATTTTTGAATATTTTCTCTTTGGTCCTTCATATCTTCTCTTTTACGACAAAAACTTTTGATATTTGCACAAATGCCCCAATACTCTCTAGACAAAATTTTAATGATCAAACTCAGAAATTTTCCAGTAGTGCTATGAGTTTCATGAAGAATACAAAGAACATGAAGAACAAATCATATTCAAAACAACTCAGAATTCAACAAAAAGATAGGCTAGTTGAAGACAAATATAAGATAATCTTATGTAAATACCACATAACAAGGTTTGTCCTATTCATGGGAATTTTGTAAATATTCCATTCCCAAAAAGAGAAGAAAATTCAAAACAATTGGACTTTCAGAAAACACACAAGAGACACAAAATTAAACACAAATGAGAAGGAACCAAAGGAATTAAATTTTCTGAAATTTTTTTATTTTTTTAAAGAAAATAAACAAATAAAGATAATGAAAATTGAACCTAAATTGATAGAAATCTTTTTGAATTGCTCTCCGGATTCAAACTATGATTACCACATGATGACGGCTAAGGCATGAACGCTTGGATAGGATTGTTTCTAGATGCAAATTTCAAGACTCAAGGGATAGTTGTTTAGAACTTAAAACAAAAGATGGAGAAGATGGTAATGAATAACGCCACGATCCGTATTGGAATGATAAGTTGAGGAAGATTCGCCACAAAGGAAAACTTCTTTGATAAGAATCAATTTGGGTTCAACCAAGAACCAAGAAGAGGCTAAGCTCTCAATTTAAACAAATGCTTAATTTCATTAATAAAAGCTATCCAAAAATAGCAATATCTGAGTACTTATAGAGTTAAGCCTCTAATAAAACCTAAAAACACAAAGTTTGGGCATATTTTAGTCCATATTGAGGCTCATTACACAAATAAGAAATTATTAAATTACGACATTACGAAAATTAGGAAAATTACGAAAGTTATGAAAGGAGTTGTGCTAAGCGCGACATTCGTGCTAAGTGAGCTCTCCTACAATCTTCAAGGTGCTCCAATTCAGCTCCTTGTGTCTTCCTCCATCCTTGCCCTTGTTAAATAGTCCAACCATGATTCTCTTGGTCATCTCTTTTTGTAGAAGCTTGATTTTAGACCTTGTCATTGAACCCTTTAATTCATGGAGTGCTTCTAGAACTTCATGCTTCTTGGATAGTCCTCTATCAGCTGGTGCATTTGAAATTACATGATTGTCCCTCACAGCTTTGGGAGGAAATTTTTGTTGATACATTTGAAATCATGAACTTTGTTCTATAGCTCCTTCACTCCTTAATGTTTAAAAATTTCCAAAATAGTTTAAAAATCAATATTAAAGTCATCATGAAGCTATGTGAACATGGTGAAAGTGCACAAGTTGCAAGGATAAAATGAGTGAACAAAGGTTCAAATAGACGAAAAAAAGAGTAAAAAATTAATAGCAACAATATAATCCAACGTGAAGGGTGAAATCATGAACTTTGTTCTCCTTCACTCGTTAATGTAAAAAAAATTCCAAAACAATTGAAAAACCAATATTAAAGTCATCTATTCACCTTCGCTTAAATAAAAGAAATATTACAAAAACAAAATCTTGGAAATAATCCCAAAATCTTGACCTACTTCCAGAAGAAAGTAGCAAGCATTTAGAAAGAGGCATTTTGAATTTGTGCTATTTAACAGTAACATGAAAAATTAAAAATTAGTTTTGCTAAGAATACAATGTACAAGCAATACAAATCATAAAAAAAAAATCAGGAAAAGAATCATAATGATTAACAAATTAACTTTTTTAGAAAAAGCATAAAACACTTCGAGTAAGTTTTCTAAATCAAAATAGAAACATAATGGTCAGAAGTCTAAAAGATATTCTGAAGAGAAATTCCAAACCAAATTTTGTATAAAAAAAATAGAAACATAACAATTAAACACGATGAATACCTTTTTTTATAAAAGAATCAAAAATTTAAAATGATTATGCAACAACAAAGAAATACACAAATAAAATACTAAGAATATAAAAAAAAGTACTTTTTTTTTGTTTAAGGGAGCCCAAGGCATTATAGGTGGGGAAAAATCCCAACAAAATCCTGCCACAAAACTGGCATACATACCATAGGAGAAAAAACAACAATAACACTAGGCTGAACTAGATTTTGCTGTCTATAAAAATGTTTCCTTTATTTTCATATTCCACATTTTTGTATTAATTTGATTTACTTCCCATATTAAGTAAATGACAAATTATAAAAAAATATAAATTGGAAAAAAACATTTATTTTATAATATATAGTTTTTATAATGCACTCATATTTATATTATGAGGAGAGAGAGAGAGAGGGGAGAGAGGAACTAAAATTTTAATGTTGATAAAAGAGGGGATGTAACCCCTGACAAAAATTATAATTTATGACAGAGGAAACTATGTGTTACGTCATTTGTGCATATATGTATTAAATTGCAATGATTATATGTTTTTAATTATATATTTTTGTGAGAGTAAACTCTATGTGAGGTTTACTCTAAGTACACATATTCCTAAAAAGATTAGTACGATAATCTAAGAAATTAACGCATTAATCTAGACTTTTAAGATATGATTTACCAATTTTGGCAAATGCAATTTTTACTATTAATGCCTTTATCTACTTTATTCATTTCTGGCTAAAGATTCAAAACCAAAACAACCCACTTATGGTAGCCTTGGGCAAGTCCAACATGGCCATCAAATGGTCATTCATGCTTGTCAATTGAGCTTATCAATAGCATTAATCCTAGCTTTGCATAATTTCTCGCCATTTGCTCTTAAAAACAAAAAACTTGGACCTTCATTCTCTCCATCTTGCATGCGACACTTAAGGAGGGAGAGGCCACAATTTTCATCTTTTCCGAGCTCCATCTTAGTGTTTTGAGACATCTTCTGTCAAACCCTTGGTAAGAAGCCCTTAAACCTCTCTCTTAAATTCTTCTTATTTCTCCATCATTTTCATGCAAAGTTCTTGTGGTCCTAATTCTTTTTTTCATCCTTTGAAGTTTGAGACTTCAAGATCCGAACCTTTGTTCCTTGAGCATTTAGTGGAAGCTTCATTCAAGGTAAGGGGAGTCTTTCCACTTCTTGAACCCTAACCTTGTTCTCTTTGGAAGCTAGGCTTCATTGTATGTTATTTTGATATTTAAAATTTTGTGTTTGCTGCCATGATAGAAACTTCATAGGATATTGTTTTTCTGGAAGTTTTGAGGTTAAAAACTATTTATATATTTTTACTTTGGGTGTTAAAACTTAGGTTAGCTTTATAATTTAGTGAAATCAGAGTAGCAAAAGTTATGAATCAAACAAGTTTTAGGATATTTTATCCGACAAAATCTGTCACAAAATTAAACTGGAAGTGGGATCTGTATGGACTATTTTTCTTAAAGTTTTGTCCTCAAAATGAATTTTTTTTAGGTGTGAAAATGTAAGGTAACATATAAGATTCGTGAAAAACTGATTCCCGGAACACCTAGAACACTAAAAATAAGTTAGGAGCAAAATTTTATAAAATGGAGCGGCAAAATAATGTTAGATAGTAGACAACTTAACATTGGAATTTGTGCCTTTATATAAGTTACCTTAGAATTATTTATTTTTTTTTGAATTTTTGATTTAACTATTAAATTATTATTAAGATAAACTGCAAGATTTGATGATTGATGCATGCTTTGGAATTTGTGATGATTTTCTGTTGATACAATTTATGAAATGCATGTAGATTACTATTATTATTATTATTATTGAATGATAAGACCAGCAGAGTGTGAACTTCGGCAAGTTATATTTATGGCTTGCAAATTTATATTATGCTACATGTTTGTATATTATTATTTTTATCTGTACACGTTGTGGTTTAGGTTTCGGGGTGTCTAACCCTTGGCAAATTGTTGTTACGTTTGTTAGATAGCTATGATTACAACTGTTATGTTGTTCGACTTTTTGAGTGACAAGTGGTTTCTACCGTTTAAGGAGCCACGATTGGTTCCCTGAGAGTAGTACCTGAGCCTCGTCTCTCTTTCTTGTTTTTTTTTTGTTTGTACGTGTTTATTGATGCAGGTGGCACGAGGGCTACGCACGTGATACAACAATTAAGAGGATTAGATAAAGAGTAAGGAATTAATGGTTCTATTTCTTCTATGAGAAGATGAAGCCGAGTTGACAAAGTGGATGATGGACAGAGATACACTGGGGTATAGTGGGCAAAGAGGTTCAAAGAACCTAGGGGAATTAGCGAGTGGTGACTACTCGACATTTGGTGCACCAATTTGGTACGGGTAACTCACAGGTCTCACTTTCCTACTCTTGATGGGCTTTGAGATTGTGCTTTTTGAGTTGGGAGCTTGGGGTCGGTGTCGGATGTATTCATATATGGTTATCATTCCCGACTATCATCCATGATTTTTGGAAAGACCATCGAGACATGGAAGGATTGGTGGCAGACAACGGCTCTAATAGGTGTTAAATGTGTTAGTAACATACTTAGGATCTCGAGAATGTTGTTTACTTAGAAAAACCACATGTAGTGGTTAATTAGGTTGTATGTGTTTTCTTATGTGATTACTATTTGTTTGTGCCATTTGAGGAGTGGAGGACTCACCCCTACGAAACTCCTTTTTGACTCACATATGGCACTGACGCCATGATTCCCGTCAAACTTGGAGAACCATAGACAAGAAAGATGCTCTTTCAAGAACAACACAACTAGGAAAGCATGAGGGTCAAGTTAAAAACTTTTGGGAAAGTTCAAGACATGGCCAGAATCAGAGAAGAAGCTTCCAAACTTCGAATGACAAGAAGATACAATACCAAGGTTCAACCACGAACCTTCCAGCCAGGCGACCTAGTCTGGTGTGTCCGGGGTGAAGCCAAAAAAGATCCTTATGCATGCAAGCTTGGACCTAATTGGGAAGGCCCATTCAGGGTTGCCACCAACCTGGACAACGATGCCTACAAGCTATAGGAACTAAGTGGTAAAGACATTCCAAGAACATGGAATGCTACCCACTTGAAGTTCTACTACAGCTGATGAATTGAAGGCCGGTGGCATACTCTTTTTCCTAGTCAAGTTTTTTGTCCCTATAAAAAATAGGGTTTTGGCTTGAGAGGTTTTAATGAGGCCCATTCGAAGAACAAAAAAGGGAATATGTACTTTAATTACTACATTAATAAAACATATTTCTCTTTTACATGTACTTGTGTCAACTTTGCAGGAACATAATCAAATTCAAGAACCAGCGCCTGACTACTCTCCAAGGTTAAGCCTTGAAAAAACCTTGGGCCAACTCCTGTTACATTATAGGTTCTAAGGCTAACTTCCAACATCATCCTTAGTCAACTTCACAGGTCCTTAAAAGTCTGGAGCCAACCTTTAACAATGCTCTTGGTAGGACCTCACAGGTCTTTAAAACTCTAGAGTTAACCTTTGACGGTGCTCTCGATCAGACCTTACATGTCTTTAAAAGTACAAAGTTAGCCTTCGACGATGCTCTTGATCAGACCTCACATATCCTTAAAAATATGGAGTCGGCCTTCCATGGCGCTCTAGGTCGAACCTCGCAGGTCTTTAAAAGTTTGGAGTCAACCTTTGACGGTGCTTTTGGTCAGACCATACAAGTCTTTAAATGTCCAGAGTCAGCCCATGACAGCGCTCTCGGTAAGACCTTACAGGTCTTTAAAAGTCCAGAGTCATCCCATGACGGCGCTCTTGGTTAGACCTTACAGATTCTTAAAAGTCGAGGTTTGGCCTTTGACGACACTCTCGGTGAGACCTTACAGGTCCTTAAATATCCAGGGCTGGCCTTCATTGGCACCCTCAGTGGACTTCATTAGTTCTTAAAAGAGTACCTCCAACAAAACCCAAGACCATCTCTTGGTACAAAACCCAGGACCAACTCCTGGTAAAACTCCCAAATCCAGGACAGAAGCATCACTAGTTAGTCTCTAATATTTCAAAAAATCCAAGACCAACTCTTGGTAACTTCAATAAACCCAAGGTCCACCCTTGGTAAATTTCTTCATAACTAAGTTTTACTCGGCAGAAACATAAGGTACGCAAGGTCTACCCTTGACATATTTTATTATTCCTAAACTTTATCTTTGCAGGTATACAAGTTCTTAGGAACACAAACCCCAAGGTCCACCCTTGGAAGCAAAACCCAAGGTCTGTCCTTGCTATATAAAGTCTAGGGTCCGTCCTTATAGGTTTCTAACCCATATATGTAACTTTTGAATGTTGGGATTGTGAAAATAATGTCTGTAGTGTGAGAAATTAATTTTTCACTGAAGCAGAAATTCTAGAATTTGGTTAGCTCGCCCAGGCGAATTTTGCAGGCACTTTTTCTCGCCTGGGCGAGTCAAGGCAGTGCTAAATACGTATTTCAGCCTCCAAACCACGAAATTTGGTGTTTTTTTTCTCCTTCAACCAGCACCCAAGCCTCCCACCACCCTCCTCCACCATCCACAACCACCATCAACCACCACGGGCCGCCGTTGCTTGCCACGAGACCCCAGCACAAAGAAGAACCACTTAATCAGAGCAAAATCTTCGAAACTTTTCTCGAAGTTTCGATAGAGAATGGATCTTCCAAATCCTTCTTTCTTGGTTTCCTTGAGGTAACCTTGGTTGCCTTTGTCTTCTTCTAGCTAGTTTAAGCTTCTCTTAGTGCCTCTTGTGTTTTGGGTACCACTGTTGGGAGTTTTACACTTCCTTTAAAAACATTTGAAATGAGATGTTGTAAAAGTCTCCTTTTTATGAAATTGATGCCATTTATGTGATCCTTTTTGAACCCCGGTCACATTGATGTGATCGGAATTTCAAAATGATGTCTTTTGATGTAAACTTCCAAAACACCCTTTTAGCCCCTTTTTGATTCGAGTGGGTATTTGACCCCAATTGTTAATATTGATCATACCTTGGAAATCTATACTAAATTATCTTCAATTTGGTATGTAGAACTCTGAGTTCGGACAAGCACAAATATTTGAAGG
Organism: Glycine tomentella; assembly: GCA_007407185.1. Taxonomy (NCBI): domain Eukaryota; kingdom Viridiplantae; phylum Streptophyta; class Magnoliopsida; order Fabales; family Fabaceae; genus Glycine; species Glycine tomentella. The sequence goes on along the minus strand of PYAF01006010.1, from coordinate 111,262 downwards.
ATTGTGAAACAACACCGTTAGGCTGCAATAGGGAGAACTTCTGGTTAGGTAAGGGGAGTTTATTATTTTGACGATAGTTTAGATACCATAGTTGGGGACCAGGGAGTCCAACTATGAAGATAAATGCATGTCCCTGCTATGTGCTGGTTTTCAAGAAAAACTACGTTTTTAACTAATGGAATGCGATGTATTTATGATTGATATGTGTTTGTTCCTGTGTGTGCTCGTTTTCAAGAAAACTGTTTTTAACTAATGGGATGCGATGAATTGAATTGTTGATGGATAAAACTATGAATCATATTATTATTGTGATGATTGAATTTTTGGGAAAAGTCTTAATTATAAAGGAGACTCTGCCCAAAATTTTATAATATGTTTTCCTATTTAATTCTTTATTAAATTTTTAAATGGGCATAAGAGTGTGTTTTCTATATTGCAGTCTTCTTCTTTAATTTAGAATTTTCCTAAAATACCAGTCTCGTGGTAATATGGATTGTGGATGGATGAGGTGATATTGATGTCATTGATAATGTTGAAATGAAATGATTATTGATGTGTTGGTGATGATTGAATGAGATATTGATGATGTGTTTGATGATGTATAAATGATATAATGATGATGTGGTTTATGATGTTTAAATGAGATGATGATGAAATGGATGTTGATGTTGAAATGAGATAAATTTGATGTTTATGAGGATAATGTTGAAATAAGATGAATTTGATATATATATATATATATATATATGATGATATTGAGATGAAGATGTGTATGTACATTGATACCCATGGGTGGTGCATGATTGGTCATCCTTGCGGGGAAGGATTTGTTCCTGGCCATGATCATGCATTGGTGGTGCCAATGGTTGTGATTATGTGATGTGGATATACATGGATACCCAAGGGGGTGTATGATTGGTCATCCTTGCGGAGAAAGATTTGTTCTTGGCCATGGTCATACATTGATAGTGCCATGGTTGTATTTTGTGTATATACACGTGGGGTACAGTGACTGGTTGATTATCCTTGTGGGGAAGGATTTATTCCTAGTCACGGTCAGTGCATTGGTGAGCCCACATTGGTGTGGGGGGTGTATGAATGGTCATCCTTGCGGGGAAGGATTTGTTCCTGGCCATGGTCATACATTGATGATGTCCATGTTTCATACTTTATTTGTATGTGTGGAAATAGATGAAGGCACTCGCGTACCTGTGAGTTTCAGTGGGCTGAAAACGCAGGTACTAAGGGGTCATCATTTGGAATTCCCTAGTGACGCTGGCTAATCACCGAGTGGGGGAATGGCTAGTGCAAGACAGGGTGGCCCTGATAGGCGGTGAATCATTTTTCCTATGAGAGGTTATTTCTAGGATATGGTACCACATTGCTTACTAATAGATGAGTCAGGTGCATGCATCATTCTGTGCATGATTGATGAATTGTGAAATGCATCAGATGATTTGGTTTGTTGAGTGTGTATTGGAATAATAGAATTTTGGTAATAATTGTGATTATAGTTGTTGTTTCCTTTCTAATTGTGGTTACTTGATAATTATTGGTTGTACATAATAAACTCATCCTTGCGTTTGTTGTACCATGTGGTTGGTACCTGTGATGATCGAATAGGTGACCTTGGAGAGAGATCTTCTTTTTGTTGGAGCCGCCAAGCCGACGTGATGACGTTGAAACTTACTACTATTTTTAAAATCAGATTAATGGAGTTTTCATTAAAATTTGAAATTTACACGACTAGAGTTAGTGATGTCATAGCGACAAGGTGGGTCGTTACAGTTGACAACACCAACTCAAGCAACAGTCTCATCAAGGAGAAGCATCTTAACAAGCTTAGAATACTTAAAACTCCCTATGAATGGCAGATGGCTGGACAGCAAGTTCCTCCTGCTAGTGCTGAAGAAGAAGGAGATGAAGAAGAAGAAGTTGAAGCCCCTGCTCAGCCATCCTACAGCCCCTTTGAATCTCTAATAATTCAGAAGATGGATCCTATATTGTCTCTACACCATGAGCACAGGGCTGAGACAAATTCATCTATGGAAGAGATGAAATCTAGATGGGAAAACATGGAGGCTAGGCTGGTTCTTGATGACTTTGATAAACTAGTTTAGGTGGCTTATGTTCTTGATGTTTTCTGTCTATTTCTGAGTACTTTATGCTTTGGTTAATGTCTTGCTATTGTTCAATGTACTACAACATATATTTCAATTAATATAAGTTTTGTTTTGTATTCTCTCTATGAACATTATTTTTGTCTTTGATAAATCAGATAGGGGAAGAAATAATTGTAATAATCATAGGGGAGAAATAACTCTGTTTGTTTAAATGTGGGGAGAAATAATTTGTGATGTGTGCTCTGTTTCTTTGCTCTATATTTTCATGTGAAATTATACAACTCAGCGGGAGCAAATTTAAAGCATTATATGCTTAACACTTGATCACACTTGTTCTTGCAAAAGCTGATTGAAATTTCAGGATATCAAATATAATTCTTCTATCATGCATCCATCAAAAGCAATCAAAAGTTAAACAAATGTACAATTGATATTTGGCATGCTCAAAGCCAAAAAGGGGGAGATTGTTGAATATAGAGGGAGTTGCAAGAAGAATCAAAGCAAGAATGATGAAGAAGCTTGATGTTTGCTTGAAGATATTTTTGCTTTTTACATGCCCAATCAAGTATGATGGCAATTGTAATTTGTTTAAGTTTGATTCAAGTTCATTGCTTTGTGATCCTTGCAATGTATTTGCACATAAACATGCATTCATAGTTTCATTAAAATAAGAAAGCTGTTAAAGGATTTCAAAAGAATCTAAGTTCTTATGGTTATGCTTTTGGAAAAATGAAAACTTCCTGTTTTAATCGATTACAAAGTATTTTAATTGATTAAATGCTTTTGTTCTAAATCTGGAAAAGCCATCAAGAACATTTTAATCGATTACCTTGAATCGTAATCGATTACACAGACTTATTAGAAAACTATGCATTGTTGCTTTAATCGATTACCATGAATCGTAATCGATTACATAAGCTGAAAATTGAAAATTTTGCTTTGCTGCTTTAATCGATTACATTGCGTAATAATCGATTATTTTGTTCATAAACATTTTCCAGAAAGCTGAGAAACAATTTAATTGATTATTTAGTAGCTTTAATCAATTACATATGGCAAAATAATCGATTACACCAGCGGATTATCCGATTATTGTCAGTTAAATCAATTTTTTATAAAGCTTGGTGAGTTTGTTTTCTATAAATAGAAATTGAACGAATTATTCTAAACATATGAGTGACTTACCCAAACGACACTAAGCTTTCTAAGAGTTCAAGAGACTGATTTCTGAGTGAAAAACACATCTTGTGAAGATCAAGATTTCTAAGTTTTCTATGAAGATGTTTAAGAGAAAAGAAGTTTTCAAGATATTGATTCTAAGCATTAGAATTCATACAACCTAGAATGTGTGGTAATCTCAATTCAGTCTCATTCATTCATACATGAAGGATCACAAGTTGTGTCTATCTTGAATCTTTCTTTTTAAGAGTTTCTGATATTTGTACTCATTTGTGATAAATCAATTTGATTTTGTCAAGCTTTCTAGAGTAGGGTTCTCTAGGTGAAAGATCTGAGTAGGGTTCTCAGAGTCTTAGTGATTATAGGATTTTAGAATTCAGATTCTTTATCTAGGGTTGATAAAGATAATCACTTGTAAATTTCTCGTAAAGAATAATTTGATTTAGTGAATTCTCTGACCTAGTGTTGGTTGGAAGACACTGGATGTAGCCTCCAAGTTTGTGAGGTGAACCAGTATAAATTGTTGTGTCTCTTATTGTAATTCTGTATATCTCTCATTGCTTGTATTTGGGTAATCAAGATATAATCAACAATACGGATTTTCTAGCATAACTTGCATAACAAGGTTGATCTTGGTTGAAAGAAAAGATCTGGTTTGAAAAAGGTTTAAATGATACGATCCATGTTTCAAATTCCGCAAATAGTTTTAAGTAAATTTTTAAATACCTGTTTTAAACCAATTCACCCCCTCTTGGTTTATTTGAAGAGTGTTCATTGTATTTTCACTAGCTGCGGTCGTCTTATGCAAACCATAATTATTCCATGTTTTTGCATCTGGTCTCTATATCTCGTACTAGATGTAGTATCAGTGTTATTATCAACATCCATTTCATCATCATCTCATTTAAAATCATAAACCACATCATCATTATATCATTTATACATCAGCAAACACATCATCATTATCTCATTCAATCATCACCAACACATCAATAACATCTCATTTCAACATTATCAAAAATTCAATCATCACAATAATAATATCATTCATAGTTTTATCCACCAACAAGCCAATTCATTGCATCCCATTAGTTAAAAATAGTTTTTCTTGAAAATGAGCACACACAGGAACAAACACACATCAATCATAAATACATTGCATCTCATTAGTTAAAAACGTAGCTTTTCTTGAAAACCAGCACACAGCAGGGACAACCAGTTATCTTCATAGTTGGACTCTCTGGCCCCCAACTATGGTATCTAAACTATTACCAACATAATAAACTCCCCTTACCTATCTATATCCCTCTGTTAGCTCCTTGGAACGTCATTTTGGGATCTCTCAAGTTCACGTGCTTTGGCCCAAACGTGGAGCTCTATATACCAAATTGAAGATAATTTAGTATAGATTTCATAAACAAGGCTAATGTTAGCATTCGGGGTCAAATACCAACTCAAATTTAAAAAGAGGCTAAAATGTTGTTTTGGGAATCCACATCAAAAGACATCATTTTGAAATTCCGATCACACGAATGATACCAGGGTTCAATAACGATCACGAAAATGACATCAGTTTCATAAAAAGGATACTTTTATGAAATAGCCAATAACGTTACCCGAATCACAAGAGACATCAAGAGAGGCTTAAACTAGCTAGAAGAAGACAAAGGAAACTAAGATTATCTCAAGGAAACCAAGAAAGAAGGATTGGGTGCTCCACTCTGTACCGGATCCTCGAGTTGAGTTTTGAAGATTCCGCTCCGATTAAAGTGCTCTTCTTCGTGCGATGGTCCAACTACAAGCGGCAATGCTTCGTGGTGGTCTCCAATGGCTGGGGGTGGTGGAGGGTGATAATGGGAGGTGGCTTGGCTGTTGGGAGGAAGAAAAGTCACAATTTTCGTGATTTGGAAGCTTAAATACGTATGTCGCACCGCCTTGACTCGCCCAAGTGAGCAAAAGTGCATGCAAAATTCGCCTGGGCGAGCTGACCAGATTCTAGAATTTATGCTTCAGTGAAAAATTAATTTCTCACGCTCCAGGCATTATTTTTACAATCCCAACGGTTAAAAGTTATATATGTAGGTTAGGAACCCACATTTAAAATTCGGAGGTGATCCAACGATTAATAAATCCAGAATGATGTTTTACTAAAATAGGCTATGGGTTAAACTCGAAATAACTCCATTTCAACGCAGTGAAACAAATTCCCCATAACTTAACATCTACATCAAGAAATTGTGCATGGATAATTCACATAACATTTTAATTAATCTAAACTAAATCAAATAGTCAAATAACACAAGAAATGCATCAAACATCCACTTTCAACTATCAAAATTTCAGGGAGTTACAATCTTGGCCTGAGGCAACCTTTTGATTGGTCATATTTTTGCTGAACTTGTATCCCTTGTGCCAAAATTCTAGGAGTTACACGTGGTCAAGTCAAAATTATTTTCAAATAGCTAGAAACACTTAACCAGATAGGGTTCGTTCTTTATATATTATGTACCATTATATTAGCCCATAAATTCTCATCTTTTAGTATGTTAAACTAGACTTCCTAAGCTTTCTAAAAAGTTATCATATGTCTTATTTGGAGTTATAAAACTCTAGCTATAGCATTTTTAAACTAGATTCCAAAACTGCCAGCAAGCTGAAAATTTCCACAGTGACATCTCTTAATGTTTTAGTGACTCCAAGCAGTACACAAACTAGATTTATCTGAAATTTTTATTTATTATAGTAGACATCTATATATTTAACTCCATATATCGTATACCTAATTTGAATAAGAAATGAGAGAGAAATAAAATTTTCAATTCGGGTGGCAGTAGTGGACAGTTTTGGGCACCTTGTGATCAAATAAATTCTATCATATTCTTATTATATCCAACTATTATCACACTTCTATAATTCAATTATAAATATAAACTCAAGATATAATTTTGAGGATGTTACATTTGACTCCCTCTAAAAAGAAAATTTTGCCCTAAAAAATTGTAAATACCTGTAAACAGTTCAGGGTACTTCTTTTTCATCTCTAATTCTAACTCCCAGGTATATTCTTCTAAACGTCCTTGTTCCCATTCCACTTTTACCAATGATACAAACTTATTTCTTATTTGCTTTACTTCTCTATCCAAAAATTCTTGTCGGGGCAAGCTTATACTTAAAATTATCTTTTAACTATACTGATTCATACTCTAGAACATGACTCGGGTCAGAAATATATTTACGGAGTTGAGAGACATGAAAAACATTATGAAGGTTGGAGAGATTTGGTGGTAAAGCTATTTGATAAGCTATTGTTCCTATTCTTTTCAAAATTAGGAAAGGATCAACGAAACGAGGACTCAACTTTTTTGACCTTCATTGCTTATCCTATTCTTGTAATTGAAGTAACTTTAAGAAAAACATATTCTCCTTCTTGAAATTCTAGAGGCTTTCTTCTTTTATCAGCATAATGTTTTTGTCTATTTTGAGCTATTTCCAATTTCTCTCTAATCTTCTTGATTTGCTCCGTGGTTTGAGTTACCAGGTCTGGACCTAAGAGACTTGCTTCCCCAGATTCATACCAACATAAAGGAGACTGAAATTTCCTACAACGCAGAGCTTCAAATGGAGCCATTCCTATGCTTGTATGATAACTATTATTGTAAACAAACTTTGCTAATGGAAATATTTCCCCCAAGAACCCTGTTGGTCTATTGCACAAGCTCTCAACATGTCTTCTAGGGTTTGTATGATTTTTTCTGTTTGTCCATATGTTTGAGGATGATAAGCAGTACTTAAGCATAATTTAGTTACAAATGCTTTTTGTAATGCTCCCCAAAACCTAGAAGTAAAACGAGGGTCTCTATTAGAAATCAAGGTGGAAGGTACACCATGCAATCTAACTATTTCTTGTATATACAATTGAGCTAATCTCTCTAATGAATAAGAAATCTTAATAGGTATAAAATGAGCTGAGGAACTTCTAGAGGTTGCAAAGTGCCAGAAGGTTTCTGATGTTCTATTTTTACCTTTTGAAACACTAAGCACTTTCCTACAAACTCTGCTATATCCTTTTTCAGGCCAGGCCACCAAAACATTGTCCTCATCTTGATTCATCTTAGTAACTCCAGGATGCATTGTAAAATTGCTTTTATGAGCTTCACTCAAAATTTTCTCTCTTAATCCATCACTCTTGGGTACACATATTCTCTTTTGATAAGTCCACAACCCATCATTATTTACCTCAAAATTATGCAATTTTCCCTCTTGGACATTAAAATTAGTTGAAAATTAGAATCTCTCTCCTAACCTAGCCTATTGTGATCTTTGAAATCACTAGTGATTTGTATTTGACTCAAAATGATGCTTTTAGGATGAACAGAAAATCCCAAATTAAGATTTTTGAAATTTTCTATTAATTCCATTTTCTTGATCATCATCCTAGACACATGCATAGATTTCCTACTTAATGCATCAGCTACTACATTAGCCTTTCCTAGATGATATTTTAACTTAAAGTCATAATCCTTAAAAAATTCAACCCATCTTCTATGTCTCATATTCAACTCTTTTTGGTCAAAGAGATACTTGAGACTCTTATGATCTGAAAAGATTTCAAATCTTACTCTATATAAATAATGTCTCCAGATCTTTAAGGCAAAGACTACAGCTGTTGTAACACCCTGAAATTTCGATAGTTGAAAATAGATGTTTGACGTATTTGTTGTGATTGTTTGATTATTTGATTAATTTAGATTGGTTGATTTGTTGTGCATTTTACCTTGGTGCAATTGTTTGGTATGTATATTTTAACCCTTTTTAATTTGAGTGGGCATTTGACCCCAAATGTTAATATTGATGTTACATTGGAAATCTATACTAAATTGTTTTCGATTTGGTATATAGAGCTCAACGAAAACACGAGTATTGAAGAATCTCAAAACAACATTGTGAGGTTTTAACAGGAGAATTCCTACTTAGGTAAGGGGAGTTTATTACTTGGTTTTAGTTTTGATACCATAGTTGGGGGCCAGGGAGTCAAACTATGAAGATAACTGTTTGTCCCTGTTGTGTGCTGGTTTTCAAGAAAAACTATGTTTTTAACTAATGGGATGCGATGTATTTATGATTGATGTGTGTTTGTTTCTGTGTGTGCTCGTTTTCAAGAAAAATTGTGTTTTTAACTAATGGGATGCAATGAATTGGCTTGTTGATGGATAAAACTATGAATGATATTATTGTTGTAATGATTGAATTTTTTGGAACAGCCTTAATTACAAAGGAGACTCTGCCCAAAATTTTATAATATGTTTTCCTAGTAAATTCTTTAATAAATTTTTAAATGGTCATAGGAGTGTGTTTTATATATTGTAGTCCTCCTCTTTAATTTAGAATTTTCTTAAAAATATCAGTCTTGTGGTATGATGAATTGTGAATGTATGAAATTTGGGTTGTCTGAAGACTTGGGGAATGTGAATATCAGGCATATGTATTATGTATAGATGTGAAATGTGATTGCTTATGATATTGTTGATGATATTGACATTGAGATGTCATTGATGTAGTTGGTGATGTGGTTGACGAAATTCAAATGAGATAATGATGATGTGGTTGATGATGTTGAAATGAGATGAGTTTTATATGTGTGATAATGATATTGAGATGATGTGATGTTGATGTTGATAATGACATTGATGAGAGATAATGCTGATGTGAACAATTTCATTGTGTGATATGGATATACATAGATACCTATGGAGGGTGCATGACTGGTTACCCTTGCGAGGAAGGATGTGTTCCTAGTCAGGTCATGCATTGATGGTGCCCATGGTTGTATGCCTTGTATGTCCACATGGGGTGCATTGACCGGTTGGTCACCCTTGCGAGGAATGATGTGTTCCTAGCCATGGTCAGTGCATCGGTGATGTTGTGTATGTACATCGGGGTGCATGATTGGATAACCTTGTGAGGGAGGGTTTACAAATTTTAAGCATCACAAGAGAGAAAGGGATTGTTTAAAATTCTAGTCCCTATTTATCAATGATCAGTGGATTGATGGTGCTCATATTTCATAATTCATATTTGCATGGATGAAATAGAATGATCGACAGTAAGTACTGGGGGTACTAGGGGGCAATCACTCTGTAACACCTTGAAAATTCAAAAACTATGGCCAAAATATTATATGAATTATTATTGCATAGCTATTGATGTGAGTATTAGATTATGAGAAATTTGGCTGGTCTATATTTGAGTTAATTGGGTGAAATATCAATTAGGGACATTAAGGAAATGTTTGAAGAGAAATGACCATGTTACCCTTTCCTTAAATCAGAAATTACAGAAATGTCCTTAAGGTTAAAATGACAATAATGTCCCTAGATATTTTTGAAAATTACAAAAATGTCCTAGATATTTTAGTGAGATATTTTAAGATGAAAATTATATAAATGCCCTTGGATATTTTGGAAATGGCAAGAATACCCTTAGATATTTTTTGCTAGATATTTTATGGTGGAAATGACAATTATGCCCCTAGGATGAATGATGAATTTACCATAATGCCCTTCGGACCAAAAATAACCAAATACCTTTAGAGGCTTTGTGGGAACCTGATAAAAGGATAAAGTACTCTTAGCTGACAGGATATCCAAATAGTTTGTGACAAGAAACTTTAAGATAAAATTTCTATGAATTTTATAAGGTGACAACTTTGAAGCTTTATTTAGAAGAATTCAAATATTAGAAGAATATGGAAAAATGATAAATAGAATCTAGAGAATTTTCTCTAAATTGTAAGATGTATAGATCTATTTAATAAAATGGTTTAGTAATTTTGATGATCAAGAATAATACAGACCAATCAAAATTAAAATAAAAATAGTCTTGTAGGTAAGGATGCATATCATTCGGTATAGATTGCTTGTCAGAAATTTTAAACTGTCATTGAAGCCAATTTTTGAAGATATCTAGAATTCTATTATTTCATATGATTTTTAGGAGAAAGAATTTAAATTAAAATTCAGTTCCTACAAGAAAATGCCATGTGGAAATCATAAATGGAAGTAGATTTTTCCTTAACACCAAAAATGACATGTAATGGCTTAAAAGGAAGAAAAAATTGCCTTCCTTCCCCTTAGGCTTGCAAGCCTACGTGAATGAAGAGTGTGGAAGAGGCAAGAATCTTCATGAATAGCCACTTGTAAAGGGAGCCATGTGATGGAAAACAAGTGTTAAGACACTTGTATGGTGTAAGTTAAGCTTAAGAAGATTTTTCTTAAAAAGTAAAAAGTCATCATTTAACTTAGTTACAATTCAATGGAACAAGAAGTAATTAAGTTAGAATGAAACTAAATGAAGGTAATTTAGTTAGAATGGAACTAAATGAAGGTCATTTAGTTAGGAAGGGCAAAAATGTCCTTG